>OX596233.1:57693565-57873565 GCA_951394345.1 Salicornia ramosissima | reverse complement strand
CAAATATTCTTGTACGTAGTTAGCATACACAATATTCTTCGTATATTAATAATTTTTTATTATTGTTAATAATTTTCGTATATTATTAATATACGAATGGTTTAAGAATATGTTCCGATTATAAAAACAACTTCGGGGTTGTTTTTTAATATAATTTTTGTTTTCATTTTTTTTACCTAATAATATATAATCCGGACAATGTTCAAACTTTAAATAACAAAACAAAGATGTGAGTTTGTTAGTTCTAACTTTTGTTTATACCAATGTAGCTCAACTTATTTTACGAGATGTTATTTTTTATTAATCTGGTTTGATTGATAGTTCAATTATTTTCCATTTTTCCTCATCTAAACAAAAATTAAGTGAAAAGAAAAGACCTTATATTAGTGGTGTTAAATAAGCAGAACAACTAGGACTCAACTTGGTCAAAACTCGATATGAGTTGATTCTTACTTGCTCAAATCAATTTGAAACTCGATAAATGTACAAAGAATTTAATATTTTTCCATTCATCTATTTTTAGAAAAATAAAATCTATTTTGACACTTTAAAAAAAAAAGCTAAGAAAACTAATATATGGAGAAAATAAAACATAATCAACAAATATTTGAAATTCAAAATACATAAATCTTTAAATGAACTGCTTGTGATCGACTCAAAATTTAACAAGCACGAGTCAAGCAACCCTCTGTTGTTGCTCGACTAGCTCGATAAGTACCCCTACCTTCTATGCATAAGTGGGACATTGTATCCAAGAGATACACCATACATGGTTTACATCTTATTATTAACATTCTCATCCCTCTACGTGTGTAGCTTAAAAGAATCAAATTTCCTTACGTATTTTTTTTGGAAAATTTGAAAAAAAATAAGCTAAACTTTAGCCGGTCTTCATTCCATAAATAAGTCAAACTTTTGAAATTCCAAAGATAAGCTAACCTTTGCATCCTGTCAGCCAAATTTAGGTCAGAAAAATTTTGTTTACCCGCACCAATGAACCGTGAAATCCAAAAAAAGGAGATCCATGAAGGATAACGAAGACATGTAGCGGTAGACATCGATTTCGGTGGGTCAAAGTGACGGTAAATAAAATTTTCTAACCTAAATTTGGCTGACATGGTACAAAGGTTGACTTATCTATGAAATTTCAAAAGCTTGACTTATTTATGAAAGACCGACTAAAATTTGACTTATTTTTGTCAAATTTCCTATTTTTTTAGTTATTGTGAATTTTTTTATGCATGTATTTCCAATTTTCCATAATATAAGTTCACTACTCCCCAAGCCCAGTGCATAACGGCCCAACAGGCCCACATCCCAAAGGCCCTGTATGAAATTAAAATCTTTTCATTTCAAAATTATAATAAACCGCCACCAATTTTAAAACGCATTTTCAATTTCCAAACCCTCAAATGAACTCCCGCTAAACATCGATCCGTGTCATTCAAAACACATCTCAGCCGTCATTCTAATCTTAATCTAACGGGGATAACTCATCGATCCGTGTCATTCAAAACTACCCAATCATCTTTCACATTCTTCCCTATAAATACCAAACCCCGGATTCCCTTCAAATCACACCAAAAACACTTTTTAATTTTTTTTTTGTTTCTGAAATTTTCATAAACCTCTAAAAACAAAACATCAATGGCGCCAAAAGCAGGGAAGAAACCAGCAGCAGAGGAGAAACCTATCGCTGATGCCGAGAAAAAGCCGAAAGCCGATAAGAAGCTTCCAAAGGAAGCTACTGGAATTGCAGGCGATAAGAAGAAGAAGAGATCGAAGAAGAGTGTAGAAACTTACAAAATCTACATATTCAAAGTTCTTAAGCAAGTTCATCCTGATATCGGAGTTTCGAGTAAGGCGATGAGTATTATGAACAGCTTCATCAATGACATTTTTGAGAAGCTTGCTCAAGAATCTGCTCGTCTTGCTCGTTACAATAAGAAGCCGACGATTACTTCTCGCGAGATCCAAACGGCTGTAAGACTTGTTTTGCCTGGTGAATTGGCTAAACATGCTGTTTCTGAGGGCACTAAGGCTGTTACTAAGTTTACTAGCTCTTAATTAGGTTTTTTTTTTTTTTTTTTTTTATCGATTTGGTTGAATGTCAGTTCGTGTTATTGGATTAATATGGAATTGGTATATATTTATTTAAAATCAATGAGATTACGACGTTTTGATGATTCTGTTTTATGAATTAATTTTCGCATATTTGTGTAGTTGCGATTTGATTGAGGATCTTTGGATTGCTGTTCAATTTCTGAGAAATAAATTGATTTCTGCCATATGTTAGGGTATCATGTTTACAATGGATGGAAGTATGCATAAATTCCTTCAATATCATGTTATGAAACTATGAATGTTAGCTAATTTAGTTGCTGGCCATGGCTCTACAGGATAAGAAAATACAATATTTTCCTTTATTGAATCTAGAATACCCTAAAGTATGAACAATTACAGGTTCGATATTGTAATGACATGATTAACATAATACTAGTTCTTGGATTTTTGTTCAATATTTAACTATTCAACATAGTCAAGTACGTTGTAACATCTCATTTTAAATTCTTAATCACAGGAAAATTTCCAATCTCAACTGGCTCATTTTTAAATCAACAATATTGAACAAAAGAATCTGCTTCAAGTAATGTTAGTCTATAGGTATATTCATAAACTATAAATATTGTGCTTTTTTTTATTTGCAATAAATTGTTTTCACATATTTTTTGGAAGACATTTATGAGTATGATTTAATCAGGTATAGTTATAAAGTATAAATTATACTCTCAAAGTCTTAACATGTCTTGACTTTAGGCTTGATGTTTTTAAGATTTAACAAGTAGACTAAGACTTATAACTAATCATACACTTACGTTAAATGTAGTGATGGAAATAGACTGGGTTAGTGATACGGGATGAGGGTGCTAAAAACAAGCAAAAAATCACAAAATTCAATTACAAATGAGCTAAGAGATGTTATTTAAAGAGGATTAGACTTAAAGAGAAAAAGTTTAACTTAAGCCTTTGATCAATTGAGTAATAAATAGCTAAGATTAATTTATTAAACTCTAATTTGAAAATAAAAGCGAACCCGTAATACACATAGGTCGAAAGGAGTGGTCGCTCAAACCTACTGACTTTAAGAAAGAATGTAGCTTAGAAGAAAGGAGCGGTCGCTCCTATGTCCTTCCTCGCTCCTATTTACAAGATAGAAACTTCACCAGAAAAAAGGAGTGGTCACTCCAAAACCATGCACGACCGCTCCTTTCAAGGAGCGGTCGCTCCAGTTGGGTGCACGAGCGCTCCTTTGCTTCCACCTGCAACGATCTCTTTTCAAGCCTTCTATCATAGGCCAAAGCTCACTTATGCCCTTAGGCACTTACATAAGATCAATAAGCAACCACTACAAATTCATCTGGCATCCTAAACAACTACAAAGCAACTAAAAGAGTTTTAAACTACTTATTATAATCAAAATTACACAAAATAAGCTAAAAAAGAGCTAAAGCTAGTCAAGTAAAGTAGTGATGGAAATAGGGTGTCCTTGGCCGTTGATGAAGATTTCTTTGAACGTTTCATTCCGCATCAGTTAGGATCGGGTGGAGCATAACATGCATCTGCCCAATCCATACATCACCCGATCAATTTTCAACCCGGAATACATGCATCCATCCAACATTCACGGGTGGGTTGGGTGACTATCGGGTAAAAACAACTAATTACAATATTTTGTAAAATACATGCCATAAATCCAATCTGCATAATATTATATGTTTGACAATTAGTAATATAATTATGATGAAGTAATTATACGAGTATAAGCTAAGTGCAAACTACATCGCTCAACAAATCATAAGCCAAATGAATTACGGAATTAAATGTTGACAAGAAAAAATGCAGTATCATACTTGTGACTTTAGGGCACTGACCAATAGCATTAAGGAATATAATTATGATGAAGTAATATATGAGACACTGACCAATAGCATTAAGGAAGCAGAAGAGCGCGGGCAAAAAGTAAGGGCTCGTTTACATTAGATGAATAAAGATGAACTGAATTGAACTGATCGAATAGAAGTGTATTAATTGGACTAAATAGAGATGAACTGAACTGAACTGAATTGAATAGAGATTAACTGAACTGAATATAATCTGAAGTAAATAAGCCGTAAGGGTTGCTTCACTTTATAACTTTAGGGCTTAGCTTAGGGTTATAGTAATTTAGTGTTATATATACCTCGTAGATGAATTCAACAAGTGGAGGGAAAAAACAACACGCATATAATGAGGAAAAATATGATAAAAGATTAAATCAAGGTCACATCACGTAAAAATTCTAAAACATTTTGAGTTTTGCGTGACCGATATATTAGGCCGCAACGATCGTGAACCATCTACAATGTTCACACAAATGTGGTTCCGCCATTATTACCGTAATCGTGACGGCAACCGAAATTGAATATGTACCATTTAATATAAAATAGTATAAAAACTTTACTACATATTAAACTGGTTGATCATAGTTTAATTTACATTATGGAAACAATGACTTTTTTTTTCCATTCTCTCATATTAGCTATTGTATTCAATTGGAAATGATTTTCGTTTGTATAGATTGAGGGTGCGTTCTCTTCACCTTAAAAACAAAATAAGTTTTAGGTTTAATAAGTTCAGATAAGTTCCAATAAGTTATATCAGGTCTAATAAGTTCAATAAGGTCTAAAAAGTTGCAATAAGGTCTAATAAGTTCTAATAAGTTCCAATAAGGTTTAATAAGTTCCAATCAGGTCTAATAAGTTTTAACAAGTTCCAATCAGTTCTAATAAGTTCAAATCAGGTCTACATTATTATTTTTAATTATTGATCAAATAAAATTAATAAAATTAATAATTAACTCAAATCACTCTTACACAACATAAACCAATTTTATTTTATCATTCTTGTTTTATAATTTTTTTAGAGAAACCAATCAGAGTTGGATTGAATTAAACTACTTTTTAATATATTATAAAATAAAACTTATTTTTTTATTTTGGGTTTGATTTAATTTTGGTCCAAATTAAACTTTACCCATCCTTCATATTATTATTACTAATTTTGGTCCAAATTAAACTTTACCATCCTCCATATTATTATTATTCAATCCGTTCTAGTTTGTTAATTTTACAAGTGAATTAAGAAAAATTAAATATGTAGATAAGTTATTGAAATTGATAATATTAATTAATAATGAGTTTGAAAAAAGATATACTAATTATTAAAAAAACATAGGTTCAAATGTATAGAATATTATCATCATCATTATTATTATTAATTTATTTTATTCAATCATATAAAATACGTTCCAATAAGTTTCAATCAGGTTTAATAAGTTCCAATAAGGTCTAATAAGGCCTAAGTTCTAATAAGATCAATAAAGTCTAATAAGGTCCAATAAGGCCTAATGAGTTTCAATAAGGCCTAATAAGTTCCAATAAGGCCTAATAAGTTCCAATAAGGTCTAATAAGTTAAATAAGGTCTAATAAATTAAATCAGGTCAGATAAGTTCAGTTCAGATAAGTTTAGATAATTTCAGGTCTAATAAGTTGAAGAGAACGCACCCTCAGTTGTTGGTTGAAAATTTATGCTTCGTATATATTTTGTGCATCTATTGATTAATTGCTCTAATGGACATATGTGTGAATTTGTGAATGTGTGATGTATTTGTTTTTTAATGTATTTTAAATAATTTGTTGTTGTATTATATTTTTATAACATAATTTATTATACTACTATGATAGATTGATCTTACTTAGTTCGCTCGCTGATTGATTAACTTTTTTGCTAATATCGTTCTTTATTTGAGGAATGATTATGTTATAAACTTTTTAAGTTGAAACATGTCCTCCTCCTCTTATATAATTAATATATTAAAGGTGGGCATGGGTCGTTGATGCCCACGTGCCAAGCTTGTGGGCCTCGTGCTATAACATGTCGATTGTGTCTATAACGAGCCAAGAAAGTTTGTGTTGTGTCGGACTCGCACCTTTTTATACAAAAATAAGGCTCAAGCATGGGCCAACACATGCCATGCCATTGTGCCTTATACATCATTTTATATATATATATATATATATATATTATGAAATTTTAACTAAAATAAGTGTGTCAACTTGTGGGCTGACCTATTGTGTTGGTGCTGAACTTTTTAAATGATTTCCATGAGTGGCCCACGACCCACCAATCGTGCCTCCGTATCATGTCGTGCTCATAGTGAGCTTGTGTCGGGCCAAATCCATATATGCAATTTATAGGAGGACAATATAGGTCCACCTTCCTTTTTTTTCATAATAAAGATAAAGATATTTTTTTGGCAATGATAAAAAAGATATGTTATAGACGACACTTGGTATTTAAAAGACTAAGACTCTGTTCAATATCGTTGTAGTTTTTAATTTAACTTTTTTTAACAACCCTATGAATCCTATGATATATGTCATGTAAGGATAAAAAAAACTAAATAAACTTTATTTAAAAAAAAAATAATTAAACACACAAAGATTATTATGTTTTTGAAAACTTACAACAAAAAAGTGCAATCCACTTTTTCAGGCTTTATGTTTTTGATTTACATAAAGCTGAAAACAATAAACAATACCGAATGAGCCTTAAATAATTGGATTTGATTAATCGTTTATTTGGATAACAGTATAGAAGGGGATGGAGTGATGTGAAAAGAAAGGGAAGGGCAAAAAAAAAGAGAAAACACAACCTTATTTTCCTCATTTTTTTAACCTAATAAAAAGAAATTATTTTAATTTTCTCTCCCTTTCCCTCTAGTATCTATTTTTGATTAATTAGCTTGTTGGACCTAATTAAAACTAATTCTAATTTATCTAAACTCCTCTAAATTGATTGATTTTAAATTTTAATTATAAGACGAAGAAAACACTGCCGAATAAACCTAACACTTCATTTGTGTGTGTGTGTGTAATGTCTTTGTTGAGAGGGCCTACAACATGAGGGCAACCTTTGGGTAGTAGCTAGGTAGTGAAGAAATTAAATGAAGAGGAATATGTGATAGAGGTATCATTTTGGCCGTAAGTGGAAACTTGGTTGGAGATGAGAGGATTATTATTATCCAAATATGGAAAGATAATAGTCACTCATACAAACTCTCCCTCTCTACTACAACGTAGCATTTTCAATTTAGATACCATTTGAAAAGGAGCAAGTCTTCACTCTTAGCTGCTATATGCATTTAGCAGCTTCCCAACCAATTAATTTGTTCCATTTGTGTCAGAAATAAATAAAGGTGGTCCCACGTACAAGTGAAGTCAAAACAATACGTGGACAATAAACAACACCCTTAATTGGGACAATAATTATGTTACACAGAAGTACAAGACAATAATTGCGTTGCACGGGACAATAATTATGACATTCATTCAAAAACCGCTAAATGCATTTAGCAGCTAAAAGTTTATCATTGGTCTTTGCAAGGCTTTTAAAAAGTACCATTTTGTGGTCATCCTATCCTACCTATTTCATCTTTTGTTGGTTTTTTTTCTTTAATACTACTACCTGTCTACCTATATGAATATATATATATTTGTAATTTTGTATAGCTTTTCCCAATGTTGAAAGTGGTGTTTTAGCTTGGATTCAACTTCGACATTCACATGCAAATTTTGCGGTAATGACTGCTCGAAGTTGATTTTTAATTTGGCGGATTTGACACGATAAAACGAACATACTCACTATATTGGTGCGAAATTTTGACACGATTTGCTAATCCGATATGAAATCGATCCGTCATTTATAAGTTTGGATCGAAGGCTTTGACTCGATTAAGTATACAAGTTGACAATTTTGACATAACACGACACATTTATTAAATGGGCTGGGTTATGGTTGGGGGTTTCAATCCGTTTACTTAAACAAGCTAGGGGTGGGGTTGAGGGGTTTAACCCATTTAAATTGTCAACTTAAATGAGGGGTGGAGTTGAGCGGTTTGACCCATTTAAACAAGGAGTGGGGTTGAGGGGTTTGACACGACACGATTACATCTAAATTGTCAACTTAACCTAAAAAACACACACGACTTGCTATCCTGACATGAAAGTGACCGTTATTATAGGGGTGAGATTGAGCCGTTGAGAGGTTTGACCCATTTAAATAAGCAGGTCAACACGACGCGACTTGTTTACCAAACGAGTTGGGTTAGAGTCAAGGGGATTCAACCCGTTTATATAAACGGGCTGACACAAACTCGACCCAATTCTCACCTCTGCTAAGAGCATGTTTACCCTTTATGGCTCGTTTGGTAGCCGGTCGTAAATGGAGGTAATAAGAATGGATATATAACTAAATTTGGAAGAAAAATCAAAATTCATTCCCATGATGGTGCTAGCTTAACACCAATTTATCTAATTTTCTTCACAAATATCCATTCCCATCTAATACCACCATTCCACGTGGTAATGAATGATAATGAAAAATAAGAACAAATTTCAAGTTTGGTAATGAAAAATATTTTTTCCATGTGGATCGGATTTTGAAGTTTTTCCTTAACAAATTACACTTTAAATCCATTAACATTACCACAATTCATTACGAACAACCAAACAATGTACCATACATCCGAATTTATATAATAATTTCTAAAGTAAAGATAATATATATAGCTATAATTAATGACATAAAGTATTGACTGACATTAAATTGGAAGTAGGAAGAATGTATAAATGTGAAAAGTAAGGAATAACTGGTTGAAAAAGATCCACCCAAAGCCATATATAGCTTGAAATTAAAATGGCGGATTAATTACAACTTACATTGAATGAATGAATGAATGAATGAAAAAAGCGTATAGTACGTAGTAGTATAGGAAACACACCCAATTGGGGGTTGCATGACCTTGTCTAAATAAATACAGGACAATATAATGTTATAGGACGTTCTACTAGTGGTGAGTGGCCAATTAAATTGCCGTACCTCTAAAAGAAAATAAATAAAAATAAAAAATATAAGTGTTGTATTATATATAGATGAATTGAAGAAGAATTTATTTAAATCATGTAACCACCACAAGTTTTCTGAAAACAGACGATGTTTTAGGTGCACCGTAAATCATTTTCATCATTTACTACTATTGTAATTGTAATACATTATTATACATAACTAATTATAGATGGGTCATCATTGAGATTTTGTGATATTATTATAACGTCTCTACGGGGGCAACCAAGAGCCTCACCTAAAATAGAAACTACTCCCTATATGCATGTCTCAAATTCAAATTAATTAACAGGTCTCGACTCTCGAGTATGTCCGATTAGATCTTATCAAGAAAAAAAAGTTAGCACTAAATTTATATATACTTTACGTATATATATAACTCTTTATGTGTGTGTTTATTTCGTGGGATTAGAATGAATTGGATTGTACTAAATTAGAATAGCTAGGTTGGATCAAAGAACATATGTTTTTCGCAACTTTTTTCAGGTTTTTTTTTTAAATTTTTTTTAATAATTTTTAAAATGAGATTATGTCTTACGACGATACCTATATGGCTATATACCCATAGAATTACTCTTTGCGTCCCTCTTAATTTGCTACATAATACTCCGTACAATATTCACTTTTTTAAGAGTTTCGTATTGAGTTGATATGTACAATATAATAGTATATGTTTGGTACAATTTTCTTATTTGGATGTCTCAAAACACTCTATGTCTATTGATCTATCCCACACACATTATACATTTTATCCTATTTATGGTCATTTTTACCCTCTTTAAGCTCTCCTTACCAACAATGGGTCGCACATGAAGATTGGTTTGCATAAAAAATTGTGTCAAAATTGAATATAACATGTAAAATGGGACTGGGGGAGCTAGGTTGCATGAATACGGGCACGGGTTCGAGAATGGCTACAGAACGGGTTTATACATCACTTTTAAAATTAAGAATACAAGTACAATTAAGAAAATAATATATAAAATATATATAAATATGAAATTTTATGAAAATCTTCCATGTAACTTGGAAATTATGTTGGTAAAAACACAAATAATTAAGTAAAACGATAAAGTCTTTTGAAAAGAGTAATAGAAACACGGAAAAAATGGCCAAAATAAGGTAAAATATTTTATAAAAATACATAATAAAAAAGGAGTGAAATATCGGATATTCATGAAGTATCGATATCATATCGATATTCAACACGGATACGGCTACCCAAATAAAGTATCCATGTCTCATGTCGACAAAAGTTATACACCACATTACTATATATATATAAAAAATAAAAATAAAAAGTTATGCACCAGTGCACCACAAATGCACAAACTAGATTTGCGGGCGCTTAGTTATTTTTTCTTTTTAAATTTTTGTAAAAAGTTAGAGGTGAGTATTATTCATCAAGGCCGAGTTAGGTTTTGGCCAAAGGCCTAATGAGTAATGACTAATGAGCATATGTGAGTTAATTATTTTTTCAACTCGTATCCACCTTCACGATCCGTGGTCATTGTATCATGTCAAGGGCTTTTTTATTTAGCCATGACTTTGCATAACGGCATTCTTTTATCTCGTCAACATAATTTTTCTTCTACTTTTATTAAAGGAGATAATTTGACAGTTGTTAATGTTTTGCAAGGTAAATTTCGCTGCCCTTGTAAAATTCACCTGCTTATGGAAGTTATTCGCATCCTCCTCCGCTACTTTACCGCAATCAACTCTGCACATATCTATTGAGAAGCTAACCGTATTGCTTACTAGTTACTACATTGCATACCTAGGGCACTAGACCTCCTACGCACATTAATATACATTTTTTTAAATGCTAATTTTTTTTTTCTTTTTTTTTTCTACTAATAGTTCAGAATTTTGTTTGAAAGGAAAAAATCCTAAATTTCACCTGTATATATTTCCTCCAAAAAAAAACGGAAGCAACAACTTTTGGGCAAGGTATAGTTATCTTATATGATTATGTTGTGCAGAAGTATTCCATAACTCATAAAAATCAAGTCAGGTCCAGCAAACCTTTTCCAAGGGTTGTAATTAAAAGCGCTTAGAAAAGTATTACCAAGCTAAGTTCACCCTAAACTTTTAAATTTTGGGTCGGTCATGTCGAATTTGGGCAAGAAAATTTAGCCCAAAAGCTTGAACTTTTTATTTATTTACTCTCTTATTCTCTTCTTACTTGCTACCTGCTACATTTCTTGAATTGGTACGGTTCATTTTTGAACATTGAATGTTTCTAGTTTTACGTATATAATGAAAAATATAGTCATGATTTTTTTGGGACTTGTTAAACGTCGCCCGCATATTACTTAAAATCGCCCACGATAAAAAGTAAAAAGACAAAATTGCCCTTGATTTAAAATTACACCACAACAACTTAGATTAAATATACAACGACGTCGGACACCACACCATGACCTCGACCACCACCACCACCACCACCACCATGATGGTGGTGGTTAAATTTTTTTTTAGCCCCTACCATGGTTGGGGGGGCGTCTGATTTGGACGCCCCTTCCCTAATTAAAAAAAAAAATTTAACCCCCACCATGGTGGTGGCGGCGGTGGTGGTCGAAGTCATGGCGTGGTGTTCGACGTCGTTGTATATTGTTGGGGCGTCTGATCTGGACGTCCCTTCCCTTATTAAAAAAAATTTAACCACCACCATGGTGGTGGTGGTGGCGGCGGCGGTGGTCGAGGTCATGGCGTGGTGTCCGACGTCGTTGTATATTTAATTTAAGTTGTTGTGGTGTAATTTTAAATCGAGGGCAATTTTGTCTTTTTACTTTTGGTTGTGGGTGATTTTAAGTAATATGCGGGCGACGTTTAGCAACCCACTTGATCTATATTGATTTATTTCATCATGTATTCTTCATATATATAATTTTTATAATTTTTTATTATATGTATTTAAAGTTATTTAATTTAAAGTTTTATCTTGGGAGATGTGAAAAATAAAACGTTGCAAGTAAATAAGGCGAAGGAGTATTATTTTTTAAATCATATTTGGTCTTATATTGATCACCTCTATTTTTTTCTTCTATTAGCTAAGATCTTAACATTGGCTTAACATTTACAACCCGTTTGGTTTTGATAATAAATTATGGTAATGGTAATTGATTTAAAGTGTAATTTTGTTAAGAAAAAGCCTTAAAATCCTCACGAAAACATCTTTTCATTTCCAAGCTTGGATTATCTTCTTATTTTAGGGGTGGTATTGGATGAAAATGGATATCTGTGAGAAAAATTAAATAAATTGGAGTTAAAATAGCACCACCATGAGATGATGAGAATAAATTTTGATTTCTCTGCCAAATTTAGTTATAAATTCATTCCAACTACCACAATTTATGATCAGCTATGAAACGGGCCGTTAGTATAAAATATGATTAAAACTATTGGATTTATTGTGGTTGTGAACTAGCTGTCTAGCAGTGGCGGATTCAGCCACTTTAAGTGGGGTCACGTGACCCCACTTGAATCTAGACAAATAAAATTTTTACCTATAAATTTAATTTTTTTAAAAAAATTCCCTTAAAACTTGTTCACTTGACCCCAATAAAATACTAAAAACGCATTTTGACCCCGTTAGATATTATTCCTGGATTCGCTATTGCTGTCTAGCTTATAAACTTAAAATGGTGTATTTCCAAAATGGATCCAACAAACTAAAAAGTAATCTTTCTTTCCTCTGGATTAGAATTTGTCAAGTTCAAGTCCAATTAATATAAAAAAAAAAAATTGAGTCTGATTCGATCAAAAATTTGTACAAATCCAATAAAAAAGTTGCTTGGACTAAAAAATTTAAGTCAGAATCAGATTCAATATTTTTCAAGTCTAATCAAGTATATTAAATTTAGACCGGCTTAGATTAGAATTTTAACTTTTGTAAATCCATTTACACCCCTATATTAAGTTTCTCTACGATAATGGTATGAGTACTATAAATACCAACAAAGAGAAACTGTGGAACTAACAAGCACTAAATGCCATATAAAAACATTTGATGTGTGCAATTTCAATCCAAATCCAATTGACCAGCTTACTCCCCTCATTCAGATTCAATACTTCCACTTTTGAAACGATTTTTAATTTTATGAATAAATTATGTGGATCAATTATTTATGAAATAACTGGAAAAAAAGAAGGGAAGTTGAATGAAAACGTGACAAAAATAAAGGTATATTCTGTTGTTACCAAATTACTTGTTACATTATGCGATCTTTTTAAATCTCCCATGACATAATTGTAAATAAAAATATTTTTAACTACACATAATAAAATTATATGTGAAAAGTTCACATTTAAAAATTATATGTGAAAAATATTGGATCTTTACCCTTATAAATTAGTGGACTTGATTATATGTGAAAAGTTCAATTAACTATTACCGGATTTTAAAAATTATATGTGAAAAGTCCAATTAACTAATCCAATAAAAACTTCAAATTTTTAGGGCCTGTTTATTTCAATTGAACTGAAGTGAACTACATAGTAACTAAACTAAACTGAATTGACCTGAACTGAACTGAATACAGCTAAAAGTAATATTTTACAAGAGAAGGAAATTGAGAGCTGAACTGAACTGAATTAAATTGAACTGAATTTGAGCTTAAGTAAAGAGGCCCATACTCCACTTTTAGACTATTTTTTAAACGTGTTTCACTTTAGATTTAGTCGGTTTGTTGAGGATAAACAATTCAAATCCCACATGGAAAAAATAGGTAGTTGAAGAGCTCCTTATTATAGTCAGTTCACCATACTAGTATGAGGCCTTTTGGTTTGTGCCCAAAAACAAATCCGTGAGGGCTTGACCGACCCAAAGATGACAATATCATATACTAGTGTGTGCGTGAACATTTGACGCCGACCCAACATGGTCTTTTTTTAACTGCTTTTGAAAGCTTTTCCAATATTGCTGTATTAATTAAACTAAAGTTAATCAATGACATTAATAATACAATATAATTTTCTTAATTTTCATAATATTCACGTCAAAAAAAATTTACTCCCTCCGTAATATAAAACTTTCAACAATTGATTTTGCATGTATTTTGAGGAAGTGATTTAAGAGTGTAAACGAAGTAATTAGCCAAAATGGTTTTAATACAAGCAAGAATGTGATTATAAGTTGCTAATATTAATTTTTATTTTGATTAATTCCTTCGTTTACACCCTTAAACCACTTCCTCAAAATGAGTGCAAAACCAATTGTTGAAAGTTTCATGTTACGAAGGAAGTAATATCTATTACTAGTACCTGAATTCAATAATTTTCAAACCAAAATATTCCGTATCAGTTTCATATCCGTGTCCATTTTCATACTCGTATGCATGTAACTTAGTTTTTAACTGGTAGTGACGAACCCAACATGGCAGGAAACGGACCAGGCAGGAACATATACGGAGTACAAATCAAGTGACTGTCTGACTGCCACAGGGTTTGAAAGGCGAAGGGCAATTTGGTCAATAAAATTGCTCACTCTATAGTTTAGTAGTATTTCCATATTTGATATTTATTACCTTCAATTTTTTTATTTTTTTTTGTGCATTTGAGGAAATTCCAAATTTAAGATCAACTGATGATCAAGTTGTTGTATTTGAATTGAGGACAAAGTCACTGGCACGTGAAGGGCGAAGGGTTTGCTAAGAGATCCGATATGGCTATAAATTAAACTCAAATTAATTTGAAATTACATCAAAATAATTGAGTAAATTAATTGAGTATGTACTCAAAAGCAATACACTCTCTTTCAAATATATAAGCTTAAATCTCATAATTTGGTTTCATTCTTGGATTTGACTTTTTTCAAGTCCATATTATTTTGACTTCTTATTATAGTTCCACTTCACTATGCATTGCTTGGAAATCCATCAAAAACTACCTTTTCCCTACTCCCTAAATTTATACCTAGTATTTATCTTTTATTTATTTGGCACATACTTCATAGTTTAATTTCAACCAAAGAGTCTTATTTTTAATATTTGGACTGATATGTAGTGGCACATGACGACTACACGTCGTTAGGGACACCAATTTAGTCTGGATTTGATCCTAGTTTGATCTGATCTGCACAAAAAAATTCGATTTGAATCCAAAAAATAAAATTCCATATCCGATTTCATCTAAAAATCTGACAAATTAATGAAATAAGACCTCACATATCTAGTAAGTAGGCATGCCTTCTTTTCCATCCAATACTAAAGAGCTTGATCTTCATTTATATATATATATATATATATATATATATATATATAAATATATATTTATTATAGTCTATAATGATATATAATTAAAGATATTAATGATATAAAAGTGCATTGAACAATGCAACGTGATATAAAAGTGAAAAGTGATATAAAAATATATTAATGATATAAAAAGTGCACTGACAAACGTAAAAAAATGAAAGTCACAAGAATGTAACAGTACACAGAAGGAGTATGTTTATTCATCATCAAAACATATTGAGAGAGATTCTTGTGAATTGAATTTAAGTACTTAGTACAATTTAATAAGAGAAACAACTTATCATTTCCATAAGAATATAATTTGATTCTCAAATTTTGTATTTTCATAATATATTTTAGTACCACACATACGACTTCAAAGAATGATATAATAGAATTGGACTAAAATAGAGAAAAATGAAATAATTTCGAAGTCAGTGAACTATCAGTCTATCACTATCATAAGAATAAGTATCGCTGTTCCTTTTAAATTTATATACAAATTCATTTTTACAACGTCCATGTATTTCTAACGGTTTTGTTAGCATTACATTATTACTCATCTGATCTCAATCATGTTTTTATGAGAAAATAAATAATATGAGAAGAGGACAATCTACATGTCAACATGGCCCCTAATAATTTGTAATTTTCCTCTGTCACAAGGTGATGCCCCTGCCCTTTTCGTCTCTTGTCGTCCCCTTCGTAAATCCTTACCGCAAAAAACTCATTACTTCCCCCCAACATGAACATTGTTTCACCCTCAATTATTATTATTATTATTAATTTTCTCTATATATACTTCACTCACTTTCTATCATTTTTGCTTATCATTCATTAACTCTCTCTATGGTATTAATTCTTCTTACCAAAGTTAGTCCTTGTACTCTTTCTCTCCTTCATCATCCTAGATTAAATTCCTACTTTATTCCACTCTATCTTTTCTCTTTTCTTCTTTTTAATTAGCCACTTCAATTCATTGAATTGCCTAATATTATTAATATAATATATAATGCCTTCTTTGCTATCCTCCGAAATTAGCAAAAATTACTTAGATTTTCAATCTTTAAAAGAGTTGCCTGACTCGTGCGTGTGGTTCCCACTTGGGGACCAGTGCTCAGATGAGACAGGTCTCCTTGAAACCAATTCTATACCCGTCATTAATTTTGATGACCCGAAAGCCCAACATTATATCGGGCTCGCATGCAAGTCATTAGGAGTTTTTCAACTCATTAATCATGGTATTAAAAAAAGTTTATTGGATGACATCGAGGCCATTAGTAAGGGCCTTTTTGCCTTACCGGTTCACCAAAAGCTCAAAGCAGCCCGTTCACCCAACAGTGTAACAGGGTACGGGCCAGCCCGAATCTCATCATTTTTTCCTAAAAGGATGTGGTCTGAGGGATTCACTATTTTGGGCTCTCCTCTTCATCATGCTCGTCAACTTTGGCCAAATAATTACACCAATTTCTGGTAGGTCCTAAATTTTCATGCAAATGCATGCAACAGATCAGAAAATATAAAAATAAAATAAATAAACACCATTCACCTCCTAAAATTGATTAAGTTCCTAAGGTATTACAAGTTGCATTGGCACAATCAACATGCATATACTTCCTAATCTACATTTATAAAATAAAGATTTTTAATAACCAAAAGAGATACTCCCTAGATAGTCTACAAACAAGAAAAGAAGATAAATAGCTGGGTAGTACAATCCTTAGAGCTATATATAAACATTTAATATTTTTTTTAAATGATACAAAATAAAAAACGCGTGTCAAAATCGTACTTAACTACTGCTTCTGTGTAAAATTAAGTGTTCTATTTTGACTAAAAAGCTCTTACAATTTTTTAATAAAAGCGGAATACTTATTTTGAAACAGATGGAGTAAAACTTATCATTTTTAATTTATTAAACATACCGTGGCCTTAAGGCTATGTATAACAATTGTTTTTGCTAAATAGTTTTCATTTTTGTTAGTTTTAAGATCATACATACAAATTGATAGTATATATATCTCTAACTGTTTTTAATCATTTATTTTTTTGTCATATTTTGCAGTGACATTATCGAAGAGTACCAAAAGCAGATGCAAGAGCTAGCTCAAAAGCTAATACAACTAATTTTGGGTTCATTGGGCATACCAAACCAAGATATTATGAAATGGACTGATATACTCAAAGGGGCCACTGGGGCCATCCAATTAAATTCTTACCCGATTTGTCCGGACCCAAATCGGGCTATGGGCTTGGCAGCCCACACCGACTCGACCCTCCTCACAATCCTACATCAAAGCAACACGACGGGCCTCCAAGTTTTCAAGGAACGGGTCGGGTGGGTCACAGTCCCACCACTTTCAGGCGGACTTATTATACATATAGGTGACCTCTTACACATTTTATCAAACGGGCAATACCCAAGTGTGTACCATCGGGCCATGGTTAACCGGGTCCAAAACCGTCTTTCGATAGCTTACCTTTATGGACCCGGGTCTGGGGTACAGATCCAACCGCACCAAAAACTCGTTGACGACACTCACCCACCTCTTTATAGACCGGTTACATGGAGTGAGTATCTGGACATTAAGGGTCAACATTTTAACAAGGCCCTCTCATTAATCAAATTAAATAATAATAACAACAATAATGATACTCCTTCTATTAATGGACTCATTACAGTTGATGAGCCTAAAAATATTCAAGAAACTGGAAATACTACTCCCCTCACTGCATTTGGTTAATCAAGAATTTCGATTTGATGTGGGATTTTTACTCTTAATAATTTATCTTTATGGGTTTTAATTAATTTTTTTTGGTTTGATTTAACCATTTGTTGGGTTTTTTTTTTGTTAATCCCATATTGATATTGATGAGAGCTAGGAATTCATACAAATATTGTTATGTTTAGCAATTTTTCTATCTATTTTTTTTTTTTGGTAATAGTGAGGCTTTCTTTTTCAAGACCAAGTTGATCTCAATGGTCGATCAAAATCAAGGTCTTTTGTACGTCACGTATTAGTTTCTTGTGATCCATTATTTTATCCACTTAATAAAATTGCTTTTTGGAATTTTTCTTATTTTCAATTCATTCTTTTTTGTCATTTTCTTCTTTCTTTAGCCTTCTTACCGGCTAATAATATTGAAATATATTACGATCACTATTAATATCTCTTTTCAAGACCCCAATAACATGAATAGGGCTTCCAAAATCTCAATTTACCAATACTCTTTAAAAAAAAAAAAAAAAACTTACTCATTTTTCTTTATTTACTTTAAAAAAAAACTAAATATAAGAACAAGACTCCTAAAATTTACAGGACGTTTTGTGGCTTTCTTACATCGAGTAATCATGGGACCCTTACTTTGATTTTTGCAATAGTGGAACAATAAATATTTACCAATAAGTTTCCACATGTATCTTTCTTGCATCAAGGGGGGAAAAAAGAAAGGAAAGTAGGATTTTATAAGCTTACTTTAATTGGTAATATTAAGGAACCAAAGAAAAGAAGCATGAAACGTTAAAAATTGATAAAAATAGTGAGACAATGTAAGTGTCACCTTTTCTCTCTGTTTTTTTTTTAAAAAAAAAAAATTACAAATTGTACACTAACATAGACTTCAATGGATTAAATACTGCCGTAAATATGTAAAATTATACCCTACAATATAGCTGGGTATTATTCAGTGAACAATTTAAAACGGGTGAAGTTAATCGTCGTCCACAAATTATTTAAAATCGTCCACAATACAAAGTAAAAATATACACCCTCCGTAACATATTAATGGCAACGATTTGACATAAAGTAGAGAGGAAAAATGTCAAATCGTTGCTATTAATATGTTACAGAGGGAGTAATAGTGTTCTTGACTTAAAATTATACGAGTACCAAAACTTTGAGTACATAAACAACGACGGCATCGGGTCACGACCTCGACCAACACCTGCATGCACTAGCACCACCACCGGCAGCGGTGGTAAAAAAATTAATTTTTTTTATAAGTATGGGATGTCCAGACCCCGCTACCATGGTCGGGGGCGTCCAGGCCAGACTTCCGACCATGATCGGGGCCCGTCTAATCTGGACGTCCCAATACTTTAATTTTTTTTTTACCACTGTCTAGGTGGTAGTGGTGGTGGCGGTCGAGGTGGCATGGTGTCCGATGTTGTTGTTTGCGTATTCAAAGTTGTTGTATTGTTATGTAATTTTAAGTTAAATGCAGTATTATCTTTTTACGTTTAACGATCCACTTTAAAATATGTTTAGCCCTTCAAAGTAAATTTTACTCATTACACACTAATCTAGTGTAATTTTTGTTTTTTGGAATTATATTATTCAGATTAGAGATAGATAAGAAAGGGAAAATGTGAACATAGATCTGGAAAATATTAAGCTTAAAGACAAAAAATACACGGACAAAAATTTCCTGACCCATATTGTTAATTTGTCATGTAAGATCCCTCAAGAGGTTAAGACAAGGAATAAGACAATAATCAAGATCATATATATATATATATATATATATATATATATATATATATATATATATCATACCTCAAACCATTATTATTTTAATGAATAGTGATATGTGTAGCCCTTATGTCATATTCAAATATTTAACACAAATTTTTATATGCGGTTCGCCGCATGGTTAGTAAACTGTGCGACCAGCTGCATTGTTTCAAATGGTGCGGCCGTTTTTAGGGGCTATATAGTCTTTAGTGGGGTTACAAAGTGTTTAAGTGAAGTTATAGTGTTTTTTTTGGGTTACAAAGTGTTATTTTGGAGTTACAAGGAGTTTGTGGGGTTACAAAGTGTTTTTGGGGTTACAAAGTTTTTTTTGGGTTACAAAGTGTTTATGTGGGATTACAAAGTATTTTTTGGGGTTATAAAGTGAGGTTACAAAGGTTTTTTTGGTTTAAGTGGGGTCACAAAGTGTTCTATTGGAGTTACAAAGTGTTTTTGGGGTTATGAAGTATTTTTTTCGAGTTATAAAGTGTTTTTTTGGGGTTACAAAGTTTTTTTGGGGGTTACAAAGTGTTTTTTAGGGGTTACAAAGTGTTTTTTGATTACAAAGTGTTCAAGTGATGTTACAAATTGGGGTTACAAAGTGTTTTTTTTTTAGTTTACAAAGTTTAAGTGGGGTTATAAAGTTTATTTTTGGGGTTACAAAATGTTTTTTGGGGGTTACAAAGTATTTAAGTGATATTACAAAGCAGGGTTACAAAGTGTTTTTTAGGTTTAGAAAGTATTTAAGTGGGGTTACAAAGTGTTAAATGAGTTACAAAATATTTAAATGGGGTTACAAAGTTGGGGTTACAAAGTATATGTATGGGGTTACAAAAACTTTGTAACCCCATACAAAAATCAACTTTGTAACCCCCTGTCTATCAGCGCGCCGCACCATTACTTAATGGTGCGGCCAGTTACACCAAAAACGCGTTGAATGTTTAATATGTTTTTAAAGTTAGCAACAATTTTGAAATGTATGTCAAGATCAATTGTAGTTTGCTATAATCAATATTTAAGTTATTTACTCTTTTGGCACCTTAATTAAATAGAAGCTTTTATCAATTTCTTATTTATAGCTTCTTGTATATACATCGTGTGTATACTAATTTAACAACATCGACATCACCTGTCCTAAAAATAGCAGGGAAATTCCTAGTTACTCATTGTAAGATACCAAAGTGTATCTTATAACAACATTTTTATAATTTTGTTGAAAATGTATTTCTAAGATATCTCTATTTAGTTGGTGGCTGGAATCCTTGCATCTAATTTTACTCAAAAAAATTACCTTAAAGTGTCACTGTCAGATACGAAATGGCCTCCTAAAAACATAAAAAGTTACACTCGATATGCTCAAAATTTTCTTTAATATTTTAATTTGGGCGCCCCATGTTTTGTTTTCCTGTTTGTAAGCCTGTATCTTGTTAGTTTTGATCCCACCCTTTTTAAGAATTTTTTTTATATATTGTATATTTCTTTCATTGTCTTTTTTTTTTGAGGAATCTTTCATTGTCTTTTAGTTTTAATACTATTTTAAATTTCATACTTTTTAAATATATGAAAATTTCCAGTTATCTGTCACTTACCTCTGTTTGACAATCTAATAGGACTCTTTGAGTGAGATTTTAGCTTTTATTTAGACTGAATTTATCTGAACTAAAATAAATAGATTTGAAATTTTTTTAGACTTTTTTAGGAGTTGAACTAAAATTGTTTGGAAACACTTCAAAAGAAAATGGCCTAATTTTTTTAATTTTTTTTAAAATCTTATTAAAACTATAATTTATGAAAACAAAGCGATTTTGAAGTTTAACATATAAGTAGTTATGAAGGAGGATCGAGCTCTAACTTATTCATATTATTAATTAGTTTACATCAAGCAAGAGTTCAATTTTCAGTACCCCTCTGATCCCATACATATAACGCTAGTTGGATATTATTGTGATATATAGGAACATTGCACTAGGGGTTCGTTTACATTAGCTTAATAGAGATGAACTGAACTGAACTGAACTGAATATAATCTGAAGTAAACAACCCCTAGGCCCAATTTACTTTGATATTATTTTAGTTCTAATGAAATTCCATACTTGTCATTTCCTCACGAAATTTCATTCTAAACTACTCCTTCCGTAACAGATTAATTTCACCCTTTGTTTTTTCACGCATTTTGAGGAAGCGATTTAAAGGTGTAAACGAAAGAAATTAATCAAAATGATTTTAGTACAAGCAAGAATGTGATTATAAGTTACTAATATCAAAAATACTTTGACTAATTTGGTCGTTTACACCCTTAAATCACTTCCTCAAAATTTGCGAAAAAACAAATGGTGAAATTAATTCGTTACGGAGGGAGTATATATCTAAGGTAAGAAAAAAATAGTAACATTAAAGAGATCAATATCTTTTTGAGCATTAGAAATACTTATATAAATCAAGGTGTAAGGTGCATCTATGGGAAATTTTATTTATTTTATAATTAAATTAAATGAGCAATAAACTACATTTGGGTGTATCTACCTCAACATGCACCCAGGTGCATAATAGGCTCATTGTATGAGCTTGGACAATTGGACCCACTGAGGCTCTGAGGTTAATGTTGGGAATAAATCCCCCACATTGAAAAAATAATAAAATTTTCTCCATCTTATAAGGTTAAGGGATTACTCCTCTCATTACTATATGGATTTGCACTCTCTCGTGAGCCGTGACGGATGCAGACCAGACCCGTATGTCAGATCAGCTAAGTAATCACCAATTGCAGCCGCAGGTTGCAGCATCTCATATGTATATTCATAAATTTATTATTTTTATTCTTTCAACATTATATTCTATGTATAGTAGCTGTGATACGTGGACTACATATTATCTACTTATATTACTATCCTGAATTTGACGTCTATTTAATTTTGGTCCATATAAAACTTTAATAGGATCGAGATCTAATGCAGTGACACCGTGCAGTGTATCTTACGATCAAGATACTGCGAGTACGATTCTCCCTACTCCTTCCTATACAAGCGATATTAGCTGAGTATTCATGTAACAGGAGCCTTGTACTAAGGCCCAATTTACTTGCCATGTAAAATACAAACTTGAGTCATAATTTAATTATGTATTTAAAGAATTATAAAAAAGTTAATATTGAAAAATTATTGATTGAGAAAAATCAAATAAGTTTATATTTATCTATGGTACTATATTGTTTGGCAGTTAGTTGATTGTAAAACTGATTTGACTAATTGCAAAAATCTTTTGTGCACTAAATGCTTTATAAATAGAAGTAGTTAATTAGTATTTAGTCAATCCAGCTTACCCTTTTTATCTTTTCTTTCAAAAAAAAAAAAATTTTTAGCAGAAGTATATGAAATAATTAAAAGCTCAATTTCAAATGTTCCTTATAAGAGCTAGAGCTATTTAAAAATTAGTTTCTTTTTCTATGCATAAATTATTGAATTGATGATAGATGGTTGATGCCATTATGCCAATATCAGAAGTGTGTAGCTTAGATAGAAACAGGTAGAGTAAGATAAATGAAATTGCATGCATTAGGGCACTACTGCACTAGCAATAGACAGATGATTCCAGTGTAGTCTTATGACTATCGACTATCGTAATGGATGACTACATGATTTTTTATTTGTTTTTAATTCCTAAATCTAATTTAATTTTTTTAAAAATACTTTAAATCAATCTCTTATTTTAGGAAAAGAATTTTTGATTTTTTTCAAGAATAAAAACTGATTTTAGGAAAAATAAGAAATTATTTTCCAAAAATAAGAAATCTAATTAAAGTATTTTAAAAAAGATTTTTCATTAGATTTAGGAATTAAAAATAAAAAAAAATCCTGCAATCTTATCCATCCACTACACAGTAGTCAGTAGTCATAGGACTACACTAGAATTTTCAGCAATGGACAAACTCATTGAAGGTTTGTCCATATGACAAAATTTACAAACATATTTTACAATTATAAACCTCTTTACAACAATAGACAATCCTATTCAAGTATAGATATGTTTGGGACCCACTAAAACAAATATACAATATATAAACCCAGGTTACTATTTCGTAACCACTACCACAATAACTTTTGGTAGCAATAAAGAGGCTTGTTAACAAAGCTCAAAAAGTAAACACAAACTTCTCTTGACATAAAGAGGTTATTAACTTACTATATTATATGTATGTATTGATCATATAAGAACACATCACTTGAGTTTGCAATTGTTTCTTTTTCAACTTATTTTTGTAATTATTGCCCATATTTTATGTTTCGGTCTCCACATATGCAGTAAACTTTTATCACTAAATTTGAAAATTTTGATTCCCTCTCATGGGACTTACTAATTTTTTCTCTCTCTTTTCCAGAAAATAATACTTTTAATTCAAGATTTCAATTGGGGTGAACTTAAAGAAACAAATGAAGTATATTTTATACAAATATATAATATATTAATGATATTAATATTATAAAATACGGCATTGATACTCATGCCAAAATAAAAACTTTTTTAAGAGCAGTGCATGTTCTTGAATCAATAATGAACAACTACCGAATTAAAAAATGGCTACTCTGAATTTATGAACCTCAGACGGGGAAAAAATATAAGTGAACCAAAATATTAATTTGTTGCCCCTTTTATATTAGCTAGTGCATAGTTAATTTAAATGAGCAATTTTTTCCGTAATCTCTAGCAAGCTAATAATTCAACCGGGGTCAAATTTTTTTCTATCTCTTCTACCAAAAATGATTTTGACAAAAAGTAAAGGTCCAGTTTTAACATAGATTACAAATTTACAAGGGAGCTGATGAATTGCAGCAAATAATGTGGATATTATATTATCGTTCAAATTTATCTAAATAAATTAAGGGTGCGTTCTTTTCAACTTGATTAGTATATATGAACTTATTAAACTAATTGGACCTTATTGATCTGATTAGAATTTATTGACCAAATTATGGTAGATGTATGCAAGAGGGAAACTGGATAAACACTCTAAGACATAGAAACCATACTTTCCTATTAATTTAATTTTCACTCTAAGATCGCTGGATTAACACGAAATAATAATGAGATATAATAGAGAGAACAATTTACTTTGATCGATGATCTTCAAAATAAGGGTGCGTTTGATTCAACTTATATAAGCACTTCTGTGCTTATTTTCAGAAAATTCAGATCAGATCACACCAGATCAGAAAAATTCAGATCAAATCAGAAAATATCAGATCATATCAGATCAGATCAGAAAAAATCAGATCAAACCAGATCAGATTAGATCAACATTTTGTTGTTTGTTCCTTATAACTCAATTAATATTATTTCTATTTTTATAATAAAATAAAATAAAATAATTATAATATTATGCATACTAATGATTAATTATATTTATTGATGACAAAAAAATTGAATTATTATGATATTTTAGCTTATATTTTGGAAGTAATACTATAGCCATAAATTAAAACAAATTACGACCAATTTTGAAGGATAATATTAATTATTTACATAATTTTTTATTTGAAAGAAAATTATATACATAATACATAATGATGATATTAATTAGTTACCATTATATATATGGAAGACGTATGAAGCAACTATTTTTATTTTATTTTGTTTTTATCCTTATTTTTTTAATTTTGTTTTTTGTTTTTGTTTTTATTTTTATTTTATTTTTTATTTTTTTTCTTTTAATTTATTTTTTATTTTTTATTTATATTTTTATCTTTATTTTTATTATTTTTATTATTTTTTTATTTTTTTTAATTTTAATTTTAATTTGTA
This sequence comes from Salicornia ramosissima, assembly GCA_951394345.1. Taxonomy (NCBI): domain Eukaryota; kingdom Viridiplantae; phylum Streptophyta; class Magnoliopsida; order Caryophyllales; family Amaranthaceae; genus Salicornia; species Salicornia ramosissima. The sequence continues at coordinate 57,848,018 of OX596233.1, read as the reverse complement.
ATTTTAATTTTTTATCTTTATTTTTAATTTATTTTTTTATCTTTATTTTTATTTTTTTTATTTTTTTATTTTTTTGCTTTTAATTTATTTTTTTAATTTAATTTTAATTTATATTTTTATCTTTATCTTTATTTTTATTATTTTTATTTTTTATTTTTAACTTTATTTTTGTATGTATTTTAATTTTAATTTTAATTTTAATTTTTATCTTTATTTTAATTTTAATTTTTATTTTTATTTTTACATGTATTTTCATTTTTATTTTATTTATTTTTTTAATCTTTATTTATATTTTTTATTTTCTTTACTTTTTTCATTTTTATTTTTATTTTTTTCTTTTTAATTTTATTTCTATTATTATTTTTATTTTTTATTTTTATTACTATTTTTATTTCTATTTTAAAAAATATTAATAATAGTTTACATTTATAATAATGTACAATTAAATTTCACCAAATATCATATCAGATCAGACCAGATCAGATCAGAAAATTTCAGATCAGATCAGACCAGATCAGAAAATTTCAGATCAGATCAGAAAAGATCAGATCAGATCAGACCAGATCAGATCAGACCAGATCAGAAAATTTCAAACGAATCAAACGCACCCTAAATCAACAAAAGGACTTTCTATTTTGGTTTGTGATGAACGAACACTAAATGAAAGTTTGCAAGAAATTTCAATGAGCTAGGAAGTGTCCCCTTCATTTATTTAGATTGTTTACATTTGAAATTTTTTTATGAAAGGAAATATTCAAAGCGTAACCAATAAAAAAGGATGGATGGGGTATTTGTTTTATTTAAATAATGATCTAATCCTCCCTAAATTTCCTAAAATATATTGATAATTTTTTCACTTCCAATTCTCATTTACTCTACTTACATAATAATACCAAAAAAAAAAAATAATAATAATTCTTGCTCTTTTTTTTTAACAATATACATGAACCATATTTATCTTACTTTTTCTTATTTCCCCCCTTTCTCCTTTTGTTTATAAAAACGGAGAAAGTATAACGTAATTATTATCGTTTTTCAAAGTAAATATAAAATCTACATACCTTTATAAACTTTATTTTTATACAAGTAGATCAGGCCTAGCTCAAATCTAAAGTTGAAAAGGTTTTCATAAAAAAAAAAATACCTAAACAATACATCTAAGAGTGAGATAAATATCACTCATCAATAAACCGACTCTAATGAACATATATAGGATTCGAGATTTGTTAGGTATAGACTATAGAGGCGTCATGGGCATTACTTGTTTAGAAGAGAGCAAAATTGTAATTGTGACTTAAAAATCACTGCGCTGATTTGAAAAACATTTATTGTGACTTGATAATTAATGTAACCACTATCAGTAACTAAATTCATTTCTACATTATCAAATCACAACAAACATTTTTCATATCGCCGTATTAATTTAAAGTTACAATTACAATTTTGTCCTCACCTTGATCCAGGATGCGTTGAATATATACATTATATAGTGACTTCTTGAAAATGGGATTCAATATGTTGCCTACATTTCCTTTATTTTCCAAACATACAGCAACCTTAGCTTTGGTGTAAATCAACCATAAAGACAATAAAAATGAAATAGACAGAACTTTTAAACACGTTTATAAAAACAAGAAGAAAAAAGCGCTTCTAAAAACTTGCATTGCTTTGACAGTGATTAAAATGATATCAAGCAGCAATCAATTAGAAAATAAAAGTATCCAGACAAGGATCGGAGATAATATCTTTCAATTTTGGTACTTTTTAAAAAAAAGCAGACATAATACTATTGCTGATTCTCAATCACTCAAGCCCAGAAACAATGCAAGAATACTAATACAGAATAATTTTGGTAGTAATTAATTAAACATAATTTATTAAGCAAACTGCAGATTAATCCAACCAGAAGTCAGTCATCTACTTATATTCTGTTAAAGGACAATCTCAACCAAAACATTAAGCTAATTGTTGAGGCACAGGAATATGTTATTTACTCTATCACTCCCCTCACATGAAAGACCTTTTGAGCTTGAAATGTGGATGCAACACGGGCCCATCATATCCAACGTGAATTAATTTCACTTAGAAGGGAGAGGGAGGAGAGATTTGAACCAGTGACCTTTGCGTCACGTTGGCTCTTGATACCATGTTAAAGGACCATCTCAACCAAAAACTTAAGCTCATAATTGAGGCCTAGGAATATGTTATATACTCTATCATATTCATATGTCAATAATTTCTAATTTCTATCTCATATCAATTAATCATATAGATTTATCATAACCACTCCAGAATAGTGTCTAAGTATGGACTAACAATCTATGCTCAAACATCAGTATAATTTTCTTAGCATGTATTCATTATTCAAAGAATCAAAGCTCAAAATATATGATCATGTTAAATTTGATTGAATATTATAAATGAGTCTGGATAATTCAAAATGAAGGAGGATAGTTCGGCCACTCACAAGTCCAAGGAGAGTTCTTGCCAAAACCAATTGGTAATAATGGGAGGAGTAACTCCTAGACCTATTACAAATTCTTTGGTAAGACGGTTTCACCGTAAAACTAATTCTAACTAGGAAAAGTTAAAGAAAAACTTACAAAAGTTACTTAAAACATATAAATAGTTATATATTTTATATTTTCAATAACTTTTACAGGTTTTTTCTTAACTTTTATTGGGAAGATCTGATTTCACCATTGTGAGACGGTCTCACAAGAGACATGCTATATACCTATAAGGTTGTTTATTCTCTCCTTTTGTTTCAGTGTGGGACACTCACTAGTGTACACATATATGGGGTTCAACTGATCATCTTCTAAGTTTACAAATTTCAAAGGATCCATTGCTTTAGTAATGCAAAACACGGGTTCATGTTGGACATCCCCAAACAACACACGTGAGCATCCTACATTGATAAACTGAGATGAGAGTTAAACACTTTGATTAAGCGAATACTTCTATTATTACAATATGATTTTAAGGTGGAACATTATGTATATTTTGTGAAGATCAGAGTAAGGGAAGGTGAAAAAAACATCTTAGGTAAAATGGTTGGGCCTATATATAGTAAGAAGCAAAGAACTGGGGTCACAGACTAGATCAGTTCATGGATGAGCTGAGGCCTGAGGGAATAAAATTGGGGACCCCACTCCAAAAGGAAACAGTACAGTACAGTCCCATGTAGAAGCTGCAGTTATTCATTCATGTTAATTACTCCTAGTCTCAAAATAAATACTCCAATGTTTGTTTTTGTCCGTCTCAAAATAAATGCTCCATTACTACTTTTGGTCATATGGCCCACCAAAAAAAAATTTTATACTCCAAAAGTGTACTTTATTAAATAAAAAACAATTTTCAGGCATTACATGACAAAAAAAAGTGTTAGATTGGTGCCTTGAATCTGTTGTATGCCGTACTCCCACTTCGTATAACCCTGCACGGGGGTCTCGCTGCCCGTCAGCGAGTCGGGGTCCAGGGGCGGAGCGCCCTGGTTTGGGGGTTCGGGGGCAACGCCCCCGACATTTACGGTATATGTTTTGTGGGCTATGGTTTTCTATTTTGGGCCTATTTTTCGGGCTTTTCAGTTTTCTGTTTTAGGAGTCATATATATACTCCTTCTTTTTTTTTCTTAACCTAGTTCTACACTTTGTAATCTGTAATCCGAAATTCCTCAAAATCAATAATACTATCTCTCTCCTCTGCCTGTGGACGTAGTCGACAAACTGTCGGCGAACCACGTAAATTCCGTGTGTTGTTCTTGTCTATTGTTTGCTTTACATTGCGCATCTGTTATAACAAAAAGTACTTTCTAAAAAATGATGACAGTTTTGTGGTAGTATTTTTATTTAATTTATATGTGGGATGAAGCTTTGGAGATGATGATGGTCTAAGAAAGCATAACAATTTTCAGGTACAAATTTTCTGTTCAAGACAATTATAACACATGTTGTGAAGATTTCTGACCATAAAGATGCACATACATTGAAATTAATGAGGTGTTTCGTGATTGAATCCATCATCCAGGAGTTGCGCTCGAGTACGCTTTTATTTAGTTGTTTTAGATGCGAATCGTGTTTCCATATATTAGATTTTCTTTAATATATTCATATTCGATGTAAATGTCGTATGACTATTTAGGAATGAATTCCATCTTTCATGTCAAAAAGAAAAAAAAACCTTATTAGACTTTATTTTGTGATAGAGATAACCTTTATTTTTTTCTTATCAGAATTTAGTTGAACTTTATTTGAATTTATTTCAAACAAAAATACAGTGAACAGATACTAGGTTACGTAGGTCATCAGCTTGTCTTTTCGCTAATTTTGGGTGTGTTTTCTTTGTCTTATTTTTTCTAATCTGATCTGATCTAATAAGATGAAATATGAAAAATGTATGAAAATTTAAACTTATATTATGAGATCTGATCTGATATAAGTTGAAGAAAACACACCCTTTATTTATGAATGCAAGTGTTTTCAACCCCCTTCTTGATGTGGCATCAAGCTCACCCCCCCCCCCCTCTCCCCAAAGAAAAAAAAATCCCCATCCATATCCCTTGATTTACCCCATACCCCATGGAAATTTCAGATTGTGTGTCCTTGTGTTGTTGTTGCATCTTTACACCGTTGAAATGCTCCCAATTAGTCTGCTAATATATTGGTAGTTTGTCTTTCTGCTAAAAAATAATAAGGTGAACAGAACAAACCCTTATATTATCATCTTAGGACGTTCAATCATAATAATTGATTTGAACAAAGATTCCAAAAGGATACAACATTCATCAAACCCCCCCCCCCAAAAAAAAAAAAAAACATATCGCCATAAAAAATCCTAATAAGGCCGGGTTAAGGCAGTATACATCCACAAACCCCACCAACTTGGCTGTGTTTTTCATGTCGAATACAGCTGAGTTCGACATTTGGACACATTCTAATTCTAATAATAAGAATTCCCTAACACATATAGAACTAACTGTGTTCATAGCTGTGTGAAAAACATTGACAATACATATACAACCTACATATATATAGATATGATTCATAAAGTGAAGATCAGACATCTTATTTTCTGAGTCATGGCCCATCCATGTGTGAATGGCTAAGTAGCTAGTGAAATGGCATTTACAACATAAAATCAAAACTCAAAACATACATCTTTCAATTTGTAGGGACATGAAAACTTTGCCCTGCCTTTCAATGAATTTTGTCAAATTGCAAGAAATCATTTGTTTGAAATTATGAAAATTCTTTGTCAGTAGTTTGGAGTTTTCAGGGGGGGTTGTTTCATGCATCCTCATGATGCTAGATTGCTAGTGTAGTAGTGCATGGTCACTTTGGGAATTCATCCAGAAAAAATATTATACAACCATAAATAGATTTCTACAATAGATAAATAAATACCCTACATAAAAGCAGATAACTCAAGCTAGCTATGTGATAAAGAGGTTTATGGACTTGGTGAAGAAAAATAAGTACTCCCACCGTAATATATTACTAGCAACATTTTCTATTTTTGGTTGTAACATTTTCTATTTTTGGTTGTAACATATAATACTAGCAACATTTTTTTCTAATTTCATTTTATTTTATTTTTGGCAACAAAAAAATAACAAATTTACATTATTGCCCTTATTCATAATAATTAACACAATACTAACACAAGAGAGATTTGAGAACACTCTTACTGAGTGGACGAAGGCAGGCGGGTTTTGTACTGTATACCATGTACCGGAACGTCGATTAGATTTTTACAAAGATAGTGATCCTGAGCTGAAACACTATCCCGATGCACCAATCCTGCGTCATGGTAAGATCCTCTAGACCCCACATCTGTTTCCCACCTTTTTTTTATCTACTTTTCTCCCTCTTACTTTTATCATTATTATACCACTTAATATCACAATCACCTTATTTCAACTAGGAGTTCGTGCGAATTCGATTGTTACTAGTAATTAGTTACGGAGGGAGTAGTGTTAGGGGTCGAGAGTGCGCAGCGGAAGAGAAGATGTATTGATCGAGAAATATAATAAGGAAGATAATAGACAAGACTAATATTACGATAAAAATGAACGATTTTATGTGGGAACACCCACTTGACGACGAGTTTTTATTCCACTATATGAAAATATAGGAGAGTACAATTATCCCTTTTAAGGGTGTTTATATTACAATAAGACTCTCACTATTTTTACTCACAAAAGAGTATTACAATTAGTGGATATATTTTGGTGGATGATTACAAGGAGGGTAAAAAGCTTATGTATTTTGTGCTTCCTGTGTGTTTGGCTTGATGTTGTATTACGGCATTTCTTCTTGTGAGCATATCTCCAAAATGGAGTGAATTGCTCCTATTTATAGTTGATGTATGTCGGTGAATTTACTAAGCAATTTCTAGAAAATTGGGTACTAGAATATTCTAGTTTCCTTAGCCGACATATAACTTCATGAACATGCATGCTTATGCTAGAATAATCTAGCATTCATGAGATGAAATGGTAAGATAATTACCACATGATTAGGCTACTAAAATTTGGGCCTAAAAATTGGGCCACAGCCAACAAGTAGAATCGTATCACAAATTATATATTTTTGTAGATGCTAGAAATGTAAAGGTTAGGATCATTATGGTTTGAAAAGAATAAAACTGTTTATTCCTTTTCATTTGTCCCACATTAAAATTTTATTCTTGTTTTATCATTTTATATGTGGGCTTATTTGATAGTATTTGAAGAGCTACGAATGGGTCTCTCCACAAGCGTTGTTTAGGTCTTTGTGACACGTGCGCAATGTGACTCAGACGTGCCCGAATGACATGACGACAAATGAAAAGGGAAATTAAAGAAATAAATTTACCCCTTTCAAACCAAAATGATCCTAACTGGCCTATTTTTTTTTTACTAAAGATCAAATAAGTGCATAAATTAAAGAAATGGATACAGTAAAAAAGAGAGGCAATAGTAAACAGTAATTGTATGTAGGACATGCTTTCAGGATGAATATTATACTGGAATAATTTCCCCTAAAGAAAGCAATAATTTTCATGTCAAATACTCTACTCTACTGCATGCTTGAATAATTGTGCTGCTTGACTGTAATAACCAAATTAAGATAGGATTCACTCTGGTCCACAAAATCCTATATATGCTAGTCTAATCTTCCTATCATCAGTATCTTGTTGAATTTTGAAAAAACAAAGTATCTTGTTTTCAGTTGATATGCGATAGGCCAGGGAATCTTAGAGAAGAAATAGATATCCAAATTATTGATTTTGGGAAGAAATCTTCTTTAATTTGGTTGTAAGTGGATAGCATAATTCTCCTCATCTGGACACATGCCACACACACTGAGAGATGATTTTGGCTTGTAAAATTACAAAAACGTCATTTACATTGTTTAAATATGGTGCACAGTGCAGACCTTGGTAATCCTCTGAAAAATATGAACTTTTTTGGCTTAAAATAACACGTCAAGTGTCATACCAATGTCCAAGAAATGTGTGTGACATTTGTACTTAAAGGTTAAATAAAATAGAGAGCCTGAGTATTATATATGTAGTCCATGCATGCATCATTCTCATATCACAGATTCCACAATGTGTAGGGCCGGTGAATAGCCTGTGCAACCAGCCCCGTTGCATAGGGCCTCATTCTCACTAGGGGCCCAAATTTTTTGCACATAATTTAAATTAATTGATGTGATAAAACAAATAGCTTGTATCATTTGGTCTGCTGGTAGTATGCACAATGACACAATGAATGTCTTCCCTCTGTCAAAAGTTCTAATCCCGTTAGGCACTTTTTTTTCTTCTAATTTCTATTGGAAGTTATTACCCATGTGAACCAAACAAGCTATAAGATTTTTCATATTATGATAGTTTGTTGTTGAACATAGAAGTATGTAACGTTTCTCGCACCGTGCTACGCCATGGAAACATTCGGTCATTGTGCTATGTCACTAGGCCAAATTTATTTTTGAAAAAAAATGGCATAACAAGGCTCGAAGCCTCAAACCATGAGACGGCCATGGTAGTATGCACAATGGCTGGGGGCCTCATTTTTTTTACTTTAGAAATTTGATCAATGAGACGACCCTGACAATGAGCAGAGCATAACAGAGTTGAAAGCTGCAATTTGAAACACAAAATAAACATGGCAAATCTATATATCTTAAAATCACAAGTAACAAATTTGATCAAGCAACACGTTTAGCAATAAATAACGAACAGTCAAATTAAAGGAGCAGATCAAATTCATATTTCAGACAAGAATTTAAAGGTATATATGTTTAAGATGAATAATGCCAAAATATATAATTAGAGAAAGTAAATCAATCAAAACTCCGTTATTTGAATTCATCTGCATGTTACGTTATATGCATCAAAACATATAATGTACGAAAGATATCATTTCGACATGATCTGAAAAATGCTAGGGCAGTTCATCCAGCAATCATACACTGTATTATCAGAAAGTAAGAGAATCCGATTATTCCGACTGACAAAATAATACTACATTATTAAATAAATTACGGATGTGTAAGAATAGAAATTTAAATAAAAATCTAGACCATATTACTAAAAAAAATGGAACAAATTAAATGGATATTAACGAACAAAAAATAAAATGAACAGTTTTTATGGACAGAGGGAGTAACTAATAAACCAACTAGCTAAACTACAAAACATACCCGGCCTCCATCAACAAAAACCCTCCATATTGATAGCTCAATTTAGGTTTGAAGTTATTACTTAAACATCATTTTCATCGATCTTCGGCTCTGTTTACTAGGGTCTAAAACATTTTTTTGCATTACTATTTCCCTCTACTTTCAATTTTATAGTGTAAAATTATTTTATCACTTAGAACGATGGAAAAGCTTTTTCCATTCAAAATGAGGGAAAACTATTTTTCTTTCTTAAAACGGAGAAACTGCAAAGATACAAAATACAACCATACAAGAGAGAAAAAATTTCCAATAATGAGAGAGAGAGAGAGAGGAATACACATATTAACATTAAACAAAAGAGGAATTCAGAGAAAGTACACATATACAACCATCCAATTAACCGATAAAAATTTATTATATGTGGGGATTTATGTTTTTATTCTATATATATAACCATTGTATGTACAGGTTTATTATATTTTATTTCAGTTGAGATGATCCTAGTTTTAATCCATTACATGCACTTTGTTAAATGATTAGGTTAAGTGCTTGTTTGGTTACACTAAATTTCTATAGGCAATTATTAAAATTCCTAGGAAATATATAAATGCAATGCTGTTTGGTTGACAATTAAAGTGCAAAATTGATTAATTGAGTAAGTTTAAATTCCTAGAAATTTCCGGTTCCTACATAATGTAGAAATTTATTAACCAAGTTCACCCTAGGTCATTCAAAATTCCTAGGAATTATAATTTCTCTAATGGTAACCAAACACAAATTATCGATTCTTAGGAATTAAGTGAGGGAAGTTAATTCCCAAGAAATAGAACCATGGGAAGTTGATTTCCATTACAACCAAAGAATGCCTAAGAATAAGTAAAAAGAGGTAGTCATTCAAAGAAAACCCATGTTTATTACATTACTATATAATTATAAAAAAAAGGCAACACGGAGTCCTATAGTAATATAAATTTTACTCGTACAGAAAATGTAACAACAAGATGTCGTTGTAGTATAGTGGTAAGTATTCCCGCCTGTCACGCGGGTGACCCGGGTTCGATCCCCGGCAACGGCGTATTTTTTTGTTGTATTTTCCCCCCTTTTTCGTGTACCTGACAGCTGAGTGAGCCTTACTATTCTCTTAGTAAGATTTGTATTTTTATAGTTTATACATATGGAAAATAGCAAGGGATATCTTACAGGATAATTTCTAACTTAAAAAAAAAATGTAATTTTTACCATAAAACTATCTAGGTAGATAATAGTGAATTTTAATTTAAAGTTATGTCAGACTATTAGACATGATATTTTATGTAAGGGTTAAAATACTCAATTTAGATCCCTCAACAACTTTCATACTAAAATTTTTTCTTTTGCTAATGCAACACACTTACTCCATTTCAATTTTTTGGTTACGTAAAAACAAATATTTGTTGGTTACATAAAAACAAATATTTGTTGGTCACATTTTGATTTTTTTTTCCCACATTAAAATTTTCAACTGTAGCAAACAAATTGAAACAGAATAGGTTTAATCATAGATGTTAGAGATCAAAATAATAGATCGACGTAAGTGAATCTTGATTTTTACAAGTTTTTCGTAATTGTTATCCCTTATATAAATTGATTTTTGCAACAAAAAAAAAAAACAATTGATTTTTCTTGCAATTGATCTTGGGCTTATTACTAAAGAGTTCTCATATTAATGCCTTTTTTTGTTCAAACTACTCAGGGCTCGTTTACATTAGCTGAACTTAATAGAGATGAAATGAACTGAACTGAATTAAAAATATTTAACTTTTGAATTAATGATTTTAAATAATGATTGATTTGATATTTTAATTCTCTCCTTAATTTTTTGTAATAAATTTTAAATAATTTATTAAATAAATATTTAACTTTTGAATTAATAATTTTAAAGTAAAAATAATGATTTCTTACTTTTGGATTATTATTACTATTATTATTATTATCATCATCGTCGTCGTCGTCATCATTATCATGTAATTGAAATCAACATTATTGTCATCATTTTTACTATTATCATTGTTATCGACTTATCATTAGAAGTGGAAATTGAGTCGGGTTGGGTTCGTGTCAACCTTTTTACATAAATGGGTTTAATTCTTTGACCCTAATCCGACCTCGTTTAATGAACGGATCATGTTGTGTTGACTCATTTATTTAAACGGGTCAAACCCCTCAACCCAAACACGTTAATAATCGGTCAATTTCGTGTCGGGTTAGCGGGTCGTATCAATTTTTCCCACCTCTAGTTGTCATTATCATTATTATTACTTAAATAATATAATAGAAAATAATTAGTAAAATTATTGAGAAACCTGAACTGAATAGAGATGAACTAAACTGAACTTCATAGAGATGGATTGAACTGAATTTAATCTGAAGTAAACAAGCTCTAACTTTAATCATTTTTACTTTGATACAAGTATTATTTACTTATTTATATATAAGAAAAAAAATATATATTTGGGTTCAATTCTCTCGACTTCTATCTTACAAATATCTTCAATCGTTTTTAAGAGAAAAAATGGTTTCTAAATTCTTCTTTTTTTACGGAAAGAAAAATGGTTTCATTAATAAAATATAGCCAAACGACACTTATTGAAACTGTAAAAATTTGGTGATGATACTTCTGTGGTCTACTAGTCTTCTAGAGTTTTGGAATAATTGTGAAACGCTAGATCTTCTTTCTTTACCCAAAGGGCGAACAAAAAAAAGATCTAACATAGAAGAATAAATACCATCTTATTAAGGATGAAGTCCATTTATTGAAACCAATTAAAGAAATTTTTGGGACTTACCACCCCTATAAAGATTCAAAATTGAAACATATTGAACTTATAGCTTATAAGACTCGATTGACACTGATTATAACAAACAATCGGATCTTATCACATCTAATTGGACTTATTACACCTAATTAAACCTGATCTAAACTTATCTGAAATGTATCACCTTTTTTTTAGGCGAAGAGAAAGCGCCTTAATTAGTCACACCAAATACAATGATTTTGTGTTGCTGAAATCCAGGTTATTGCTCGGCCAAATTAATTAGCACGGCGATTAGTCAGATAATTAAGCTCAACATTGGACTAATATTGATGTATGAAACTTGAACAAAGATTTATTATTTAACTGGTTATAGTACATTTTTACACATATATATATACCATCATTTATTCATTTAAACAAAAGAATCTTCTATAAGATTACATAAATTAAAGACTAATTATGAAAGAGTAAAAAAAAAAAGGAACACAAGAACAAAATTTTATGTACTTGCACATAGAGTAATTAATGAACAAACTAGCATTGCAAGTATGTCTTGAAATCATTTTTCTGATCATCTCTTTTGGAAGTTGAAGGTCTTTACAGCAAAGGCAAAAATGGTTGCGAAGAGGAGGGTGAAGGCGATGGTTATCCCTGCAACGCCCCCTAGGAAGTCATGCTTGAAGTCGAAGTACTCTTCAATGTATCCTTTCACTGTGTTATCGGCGTATTTGCTATCTGTGACAACACCCAACATGTCCCCGAATTGTGATGCCACTAATCCATACAAGGTCCAAGCCAATGGGCAGAGGTAGTAGTACCATCTCCACCATTGTGGAATTCTCTGTTTACAACAACGAAAACATATATAAGGTTTATGAGCCAATAGTGAATGAGGAAAAAAAAACAATACCTGGATGTATATCATAAATCATAAAGATATTACAATTATGTGTCATGATTTTTTTTTTTTGTTTTGTTTTGTAACATTTCTAGCATGGTGTTACAACTTACAACTACATTACATTGTCTTTTGTACTTAATTCCAGACAAATTCAGTTCAATTCCATTCAGTTCTTAATGAGTCTAGGATTTTGTTTAATTCAATTGAATTTAGTTTTGTTTGATTCAGATTAATTCAGTCTAAAAGAACAGGGTCATAGTGCATGCATTTGTAACTATGGAGGATGCATCCTTTATGGTCATCATATGATTTTGTATAAAACTATTTTTTTTATCATTAATACAATGTTGAATGTTGATTGAAAGGAGGGGGTTAATCACAAAATAACTTACCGGTTTTGGGATGATAAATCCAGAGAAGAGGTTCCAAACTCCATAGAAAGCAGCAGCAACGATGGCAGCAACATGGTGATTTGGGGTGACTGCGACAGCCATCATGCCATAGTATGTGAAGTAAAGGAGAGTGAAGAACATGTAGAACAAGTACCAGAAAAATTTGGCAGCAGTCCAATCAAAGCCTATCATAGCATACACTATGATAGCATATGTTGCTGACTGCAAAAAGACGTATGGTATCTCAACCAACACCTGAAATCCAAACAACAGATTTTCTTGCATCAGTGTTGAAATTCCAACAATGGGATGATAATTGATAACATGTAAAGTTTAGTGGTTTAGGAATTTCATTAGGATATATTTTACCTGAGCCAAAGCATAAGGTAAAGCTGAGTACATTCCTGCTGCCTTTTCTCTGTAAAACACGGTTCTTTCGATAGCCACCACAGGTTGGACAGATGAGGCATTTTGCACTCCAAGAAACAGAACAGAAGCGTACATTGAACCCATTGCATTGATCAGATGTCCTGATGTGTTCCTGAAACATATAAATTTGAGTGTTACTATACTTGAATTTGCAGAACATGTCATAGGATAATGCTTAGAAATCTTTGTTTGTTTTTGTTATTTTGTGTGTTTCTTTTCAGATTATAACTTACGTTTTGCCTCCGAGTTGCCAGAAGATTGTCCCAAACATGAGAGAAATAAAAGTTGTGAAGACGTATCTAACAGCAGTGTAAGAAGTATTACGCCAGTAAGACAACCGTTGTTTCCACAAGCAAGCCAAAGTTTGTGTGAAGAAAGTTTGGGAGTATTGAGATGTGAAATAAAGGTCCTGTGAGCCAGGCTTTGGTACTCCCAGCTCTTGGATAAGTGCTTTGTTTCTCCTGTTTTGAGCATAATAAATTAGTAACAGATTAGTATTTACATCAATAGTTTAGTTATCTGAAATTCAGAAAGTGTAATGTACATTACAATGTACTTTACCTGAATAGGTCTGAATTCCTGTAATATTCTGTAAAGTCTACCCCAAGTGCTACCTCTTGTGCTGGAGTTGAGACTTCCAACATCCATGTTGCGGGGTTGTAACCTTCTGAGATTATTGGTACTCCTCGAACACCCTGAAAAGCCATATGTACATCTCATAAATACATGAACATATGTGAAGGATAAATTTGAAATAATCACAAGATAAGGCCTTGTTCTCTTTAAAGCAAAGTGTGATTGTTGTATTAAAACTACAAAGCAAAAGTGTGATTGTTGTATAGATATTTTTTTTTACCTCAAAGTATTTGATTAACTCAGAAGAATGATGTCCCAAAGGTCCAACATATATTTCTTCACCTCCCCTCCTCATCAAGAATAACTGCATTTTGGTAATCATTATACAAAACCCATAATTAGTATCTCTATAATAAGATTAATTTGTAGAAGGAAAGACGATAAAAGCCTAGCTAGCTTCAATGTTTTTTTGTTTACCTCATCAAAAGCCTCAAAAATGTCGATGCTAGGTTGGTGAATGGTACACACTACAGTTCTTCCTGTGTTGACCGTGTTTCTGACTGTCCTCATCACAATGGCTGCAGCCCTAGCATCAAGCCCTGAAGTTGGCTCGTCCATAAAGATGATAGATGGGTTTGCAACAAGCTCAACTGCAATTGTAAGTCTCTTTCGTTGTTCTGTCGAGAGACCACTCACACCTGGTAGCCCAATAAGTGCCCCCCTCAATGTGGTTAACTCAACCAGCTCCATCACCTCTTCTACAAACATCTAGATACAAGAAAGGAAAAAAAAAAAAGACATTTGTAAGCTCATTCGACAAGAACATGTAGCATTTTATATATAGAAAATAATGCATATATACCTAGAAATATTTTTAAGGAAGAAATACAATTATACAATAAAAGCACCAACCTCTCTTGTTTTAAGATCGACATCTTGGGACAAACGAAGCCAGGCAGAGTATAACAAAGACTCATGGACAGTGACATTGGGAGAATGGATATCATTTTGCTCACAGTACCCAGAAATTCGAGCAAATGTTTCTTGCTTTTTAGGATAGCCTGAAATATTGATAGCTCCTTCGATGTATCCTCCAGTTTTTCTACCAGCAAGAACATCCATGAGTGTGGTTTTTCCAGCACCACTGACTCCCATGAGAGCTGTTAGAACACCAGGCCTAAAAGCTCCACTAACTCCTTTTAGAAGTTCCAACTTATCTTCCATCACACCTTGGTCTTTCATTTCCTGCAAAATTTGAAGCAATTTTATTGGTTTGAGTCCATTTAAAAAAAAAAATGGATCCGAAATTATTGGAACTGGTTATTAGTTGCTTCATTACCTGTGGCATGTCAACTGAATACCGAACATCATCAAAGGTAATGGAATGTTGATCAAAGGGAAGGACCATTCCCCTCTTCCTTTGTGCTGTTGCTTCAGCAACAATTTCATGTCCATTTCCTACAAGTTGATATAAATAAGCATTTGATTTAGATATTTAGGTTTCAATTATTTACTTAATGCTTGCCCTTAAAATTTAGCTTGATCATCACCTTGGACAGCTCTTGTGGTGCCTGAGGAATTTCCTTGTTGTGCCAACTCCAAAGCACCCCCTCTTCTGTTGTTGAGATTCTTATCGTCATCATCATCATCAGGCATTGCCTGATTTCTTCCAAATGCTGAAAATTGAACCACAAAATTATCATATATAACTACTACTTGGTAAATAAAAGAAATAAATATGAATTCAGAAAAAAAGGTAATTAATTATGTGAAAACTAGAGAATCTTACGATTGAGATAGGTGAGAGCCATAGTGTAGAGGAAATTGAGAAGCAGAACAAATCCAACCAATGCCGCTGCACCGATCCAATACCAGTACGAATATGGGAAAAAGCCTCGGTTAAGTATGGTTTGAACTCCGACTGTTACATTTGTTCCATTAACAAGCTGTGACAATAGAGGAAAGAAAAAATGTGAGCATATGATACCAATATTTTTTTGCATATGATACATAAATGTGAAGAGATCATACATGATTCCAGCTGTGTCCACAGAACTCATTGACAAGTAAAGCATTCATAGCATACATCAAGGGTGAGGACCAGTAACCCCATAACCACCATCCCTTTACAGCAGCTGTTGCAATTGAAAAGCACAATCAGTAAGCACTATTTTCACATTTCAAACCAAATTCATAGAGCTTGATTAGTGTTAAAATAAAATTTGTAAGAGTCATACTTCTTGAGAGAATGAATCCACCCAGGGCAAAAAGTGTGAGCAAAGCAAATGATCCGAATGTATTTGCAACAATCATATTTCTTCCTAATGCTCCAGTGGCTCTAAATAGAGCAGAGGCCATTTGATTTACAAGTATTAATATGAGATACTGCTTAAACAATCTGCAAGGGAAAATACATCTTGTTAACAACTTAACTAAAGATGCTAATAATTATTAAGAAAGATTTTTTTAAAAAAAAATACAAAAAATTAGTTACCTTCCAACATTAGGGTCAAAACCAATGACGTAGTATGTGACAAAGGTCCACACAGCACATTCAAAGAAAGTTATTGGGATTTTAAGGATCCAACTTGGAAGAGCATATGCCCACCCAGGATAGAAGAGGAGATCTCGTTGCTTGTAGAATACTGGGAGTTTTGCTATTGTCATTGACATTTCCGCCATACCATTAAACAAAAGCATGGTCGACCCAAAAAAGAGTGCACCAGTATAGATGTTTCCATCATCGACGTCTCCTTTGTGCATCTTGGTACGGAAGAACACGGTCATTGCAATGAATGCCATTGTGATAAGCTGATGAACATCAAGTTAATAAATTAACAATATTAGTAATGACCAAATGCATCATATATATATATTGATATATATATCCTTCTCAAGTCACTAAGGAATGGTATGATGTAGAGTGAAGGCAAACCTGAAAGAGCTTAAAGATGTAAACAAAAGAATTCCTCTTCATCAATAAGAATTCTCTAGAAATGCAAGCTTTGAGATATTCTTTTCGTCCAACACCATATTTGCTTGTAGTTAGAGCAGCTGGGTGGTTTTTGCTCTTGTCAAAGGGGACACTAAGCTCTTGACCTATCTTCCTTCCTACATGAAATGATTGAAATGCTTCCGCAAACTCCTTTGATGGGATGAAGCGGTAAGCCTCATTTCTTATCCAATATTGTTGCTGATCTTTCTTTGAGGTTACCTGTTTATTTAACCCAAATTATCTCATTAATAAATACATTGCAGTTTAATATTTCTACAGAATGCTCTGTGCTGTGTTTGTTACTTACTTCTTGCAAAAAATCTGCAACACCTTTTCTTTCAGGACACTTGAACCCCATAGACTCAAAGAAATTGAGAACTTGATCTCGAGGACCTTGGTACACAATAAGGCCATCCGAAAGAAGGATAATGTCGTCGAAAAGATTGTATGTTTCGGGTGCTGGTTGTAGGAGAGAAATGACCGCGGTACCATTGAGAATATGGACTGATTGTCTGATTGAGTTCACTATTTGGTATGTTGTTGAACTATCCAAACCAGTTGATATTTCATCCATAAACAGTGCCTTTGCTGGACCAACCAACATCTCACCTATAATAGGTACCCAATGATAATTTGAATAAGTTGATGAGTTATGTCATAATATAACTTGATTAGCTACTTCTTAGTACTAAGAGGACTATGTGTTTACCAGTTGTAACTCGCTTTCTTTGTCCTCCTGAAATACCCCTTATCATTTCATCTCCAACCATGGTATCAGCACAAACTTCTAGTCCCAAAATCTGCACAATTGTAATCAATTTTTACAAGAAAATTACCACAACTGTTGTTTGAGTGATATTTAATTGGATACAACATTTGAGTGAATTGTTGACAAACCTTGAGGATATAATCTGTAATGACATTTTCTTCCTCATCATCAACTGCTGAAGCCTAACAATTCATAATAGCAAAAATAAGCACACCATTTTTTATTTTTTGGGAAAAAAAAGTTTCATAACATTAATAAAAACAAAAAACCAGTCCCCTGTTTCATCCTCTGTTTCCGCATTCAGTATCAATATAAATAATTTCAAGTAAATTAGATAACTAATATTAGGATTGCCTTTCTTTGTTTAATAAATTAGAATTGCCATTCTATCCTCTTTTTTTTTTTTTTTCAAAAAGCTTCTGTTTTCAAAATGCAAAAATACCTTCATATAGAGATCAATGTCACGATCAGGCTTAATGTTAGCCTCTTTCTCCCTCCTAGATAACTCAGCGAGCATTTCTGTAAATTTTCCAGAATATGGGAAGATTATTAATCTACTAAATCCTTATAAATCATGATCATCATCATCATCATCATTTTAGTAAAAAAAAAAATTACAGTTGAAAGATAAAAATAACGAACCATAACGGTATCCAACACCCTGGAATCTGGCAGCATAAGCAAGAGTTTCTCTGACAGTCATCTCACCAATATGCACATCATGTTGGCTTATGTAAGCTGCTGTTCTTTGTGGCACAAATTCATTCATGTCATGCCCATTGTATGTTACGCTCCCATCAACCTGTTTTATTTTTATTTTTTTGAAATTCATAATAATACCATTAATTATTTTTCCTTTTCATTACAATAATAATAATACTTAGACTTACTCTATGCTATAGCGGCCCGCATCCCAAAAATTGATTTCCACACCCCCACGTTTTCAGCATTAACAATTTTTGGGGTGCGAAAATAAACAGCCGGGCCTACCCCATTTGAATTTTGTCACTCAAGACTTCTCATTGTAGAATGTTGACAAAAGTAGTAAAAACGTAGCCCAACAAATAAGAAAAAGTCCAATTCTTGAAAAAGAAAGTTCTAATGATTATGAGGTATGACTTTTTAAGATTTTCTAGTAAGGATATGGGGGCTGGGGCTTGTTCTTGTACGAGTCATGGTCCACTCTTTTTTTTTTTTTTTTTTTTTGGCAAACATGGTCCAATCTTTTACTTCATTGGCTTTGCATTAGGTGTAACATTGATGGTTTCACACTTGTTGGTTTACATATTTATACTATATAGTAACACATTTATTTATATTTTAGAATCTTGACACTCTTTATAATTCGAGAAAATCTTGTAAATTAATGCTAACATATAAAAAAGAATATTATCATGTGGTACATATTTGAATCCGTCTCAACGAGACTACAATAATATAATATTGTTTATATTTTTTTTTACTTATTTATAGCTAAAGTTATTAAAGATAATAATGAAATCTTACATGACAAAAGCTAGTTAAAAAAAAAAGACAATAAAGTGTCATGCATATTCTTAATATTGCATCTAACAAATTTGACAAGATATTAAAATAAAAATTCAATAAAGTTATTTTTAGAGTCATCAAGTTTTATCCTTTCTTAAAATCCAAGAATCAACATTAATCAAATTTAATAATGTTCCATTAATTTAATAAATATAAATCATATCTAATTAGATTTAATTTAATAACTACGGAATACATATAAATTAATACTCATACTCTACAACATATGAGAATTTAACCCGTGTCTACAAATGAAGAACTGTTCAACGGTACCAACTACCAACCCCAAATATCCAACTTTTCAACTTCCTCATAAATGAATACTTGTATCATGCATACACAAATAGTCAAATAATAAAAGCGACTATAAACAAATATGGAGTATTTTATTGATAATACCCCTACACATACGACAGCATGAAATTCATGATCCCTATGAATATAGCTGGTTTTAATGTTTTATGAACCCTAAACCTCTCTTTATCTACGGCGGATGGAACTTGTTTTAAATGTAGAATAAAGGATCCGTTAACGGCTTTAATAGTAAAAAGTGATTCATAAGTTATAATGTAAAATTCTAAGTATAATCATGTCACTCTTAAAAAGGGGTAAATTTTTTTATAAAGTAATATGTTGCATAAATTTTTTAAATTTGCTACTTCACTTTATGAACATATTATCAACTAAAATATTGATTGAAGTGTGGAAATGAATTTGAAAGTAGCCATCACAATAATGAATCAATTGAAGGTTTAAAATAGAGATTAAATGTACTCACCCTGAGAGCTTTATCAAGCTTTCCTGACAAAGCCAGAAGCAGACTTGTTTTTCCAGAACTTGGAGGTCCCAGAAGCAATGTCATCCTGCAATTATTTCACCATTAACCAACATTTAATACAGAAAATCACAAATTACCAGTTCATCAACTACACTACATAAAATTTCCTGAATAATAATAATAATACTTAATAAAATCAAATTTTCTCACCTGTTAGGCTTAATAACTCCATTAACATCTTTAAGAATAGTTAAATGCTTCTTTCGAGTAGGAACTATGTGCAAATAAGTCAACAATCCTTCCACAATATTCGTCATGAAATTAATAAACGACGGTAAAGCTCTACTTCCAACATATACTTCAGCTTCCACATTCAAATTCTGAAACCTCACTTCAATCGTCGGAATATCAATTCCAACCCTAGAAAATCACAATTCCAAAATCGAACTTAGCAACTAACTCCAATAATAATCCAATTCAACAACAACAAATTAAATTAAATTATATAAAAAAAATAATTCAGAATACCTTTCGATTCTGTTCTTGAGTTTGAGCAAGAATTTTTCATTATCTTCTTCAGTAACATTAATCAAACGCTGAACAAGTTTTTTCTTATCATGAAATCCAAGATGTTGAATGTCGATTTCATTACCAATTCCATGGGAGGCCGATAAAATACCTTTCCGAAGACGATCATAAGTAGGAAGTCTCTCGAGTGCAGCCCATTTTAGGGCTTCTTCATCGTCTTCTTCCCTTGTCGACTGTGAAAATACCTCTGATCTTTGACTCCTCCATACTGAACTATTCCTCCTTAAACTCCCTCCAAATTTTGATATATCTGCTCCTCCATCCATTTTTGCTTGCTCTCTATAATATTAATTTTTTTTTTCCTTTTTTTTTTCTGGGTTTTTTTAGGTGAAATTGTTAGCAATCAACAAAATCACAACAAATTAAAATGGCTGTTCAAAAGAATTAAAAAATGGGGGTTAACTGTTAAGTAGTTGATTGCTTGTATTAAAGAGTTTGTATGTATGTGTTATGTATATATAATATAAAGTTTTTGGAGGGTGATTTTAGGTAATTATGTGGACCATGCAAAAAAAGTTAGCTAAATGTATAAAGGGTTAAGGAGAAAAGAAAAATGAATGAAGTGAATTGTGTGAATGAAAAAATGACGAAAGAGATGATGACTTTATATAAGGAAGGGTAGTGCATAAAGGAGGGAATAAACGAAGTTTCAGACTATAACAAATATACAAATGAGGTCGGGTCGGATAGGGCGGCCTATAGAAGTTTCAATTAGAGAGTTGAAAAACTATTGGACTTTTTCCCATTTTCTAGGAACCTTCTTTTCAAATTTTTAGTTTCAAATCCATAAGTCTATCTTGTTATTTGAATTCTCATACTTTAAAAATTGACATTTTCACCGTATTGTAAGAGTGATATTTTCTATTTTCTCCGTTCTATAATAATTGCAACACTTTGATTAAATATGTGAAAGTTTTTTGCTTAAACTGTTCCAATTAATATGGAGCGAAGGAAGTATGTTTTACTCAAAATAATAGTTATAAAAGTGGCCGCATATAGATGATATACATGTATAATAATTAAGTATATCCTACACGTGAGTGTATATGTACACCAATGTGGCAATGTTAATATTTTGCTCAGTTTATATGCAGTTTTATAATGAGCAATAAATATGAAGTTTTTTCATAGGTAAAGCTACGTAATAAAGTAACAAAATCAATACTTAATAAGCATATAAATATGGGTAGTACACGTCGGTCACTGTGCACCTAAGTGTGTAGTATAGGAGCTCTATATAATGTTGTTTTTTCTATTAATTTGTGTGATGGTCTGATGGGAATTTATGATTAAAATATTATAACATTTTGTCATAAATCTATGACTTTTTGTATTATTAGCCAACTCGGACATTGCTACACCTACCCACCGGGTTGACAACCTACTACTAATTAATAGAGTAATTAAATAATATTACTTATATTAAGTGAGACTATTATCAATGCCTTCAATTACTTTTTATTAGTGGTGACGGGTAGTCAACTCGTTGGGTAGACTAAGTTTTTTCCAAGTCATTGTATTACAAGTTATAATTTCATGTCAAAAAGTAATAACTTTAAGATAAAAGTATCCTCTTTTGACAATAAGATGGTCTCTGGGCTCCTTGTTGCACATGTAATGCCGTTCTCTTCACTATAAAAATGTAAGTTTCTATTTAGCTGATAAATTATTTAGGTGAATTTAGATAAATTGAAATTAAGTTCAGATCAATAAGTTCCACAACTTTTAATCAAGTATAATAAGGTCTAATAAGGAATAATTATTTCTAAGAATCAAGTTCAATTTCAGTACTAATAAGTTTAGCTCTATTAAATTGAACAGACATAATCATCATTATTGGGGTTGAAAATAGTTCATGTTTGGATCTTGTGGAGTATCATTTGCATCCGTCACTCACATTACCCATCAACCAAATCCATCCATCACTCGTAAGTGAAACGAGTAGGTTGTGGTTATCGGGTGAAGATGTTTAGTATATGTCATTATAAAATAATTAAAATAGATCAGAAAAACATAACTAACAATTTCTACTAGAGTACCAATTATGCAAATAGAACCAAATGTGAATTAATGTCGTTCCGACTATCCATAACATTTCACTTTCTTTTGCCCCTAATTAAACTCACCTAATTTTCTAAGTTGTGCCCTTTGCGGTTAAATTTCAATTAAAATTTTCGTTACTTTTGAATATATTCTTTAATTAAATTTTTTATTGAAAAACAGTTACAAATGTATCTTAGGAAAATGACCAAAAGAGATAAATGAAACTTAACTAATGAATTTATGGTTAAAATATTATAACATGTTGTCATAAATATATGACTTTTTGTATTATTATTCAACTCATTGTGGTAGGCTGGTAGCTACAAGTTATAATTTCATGTTAAAAATTAAAGAAACAAATTTAAGGTAAAATAACCCACTTGCACATATAATGTTCGTTCACTTTCCCTTTAAAAATGTAAGTTTCTGTTTAGCTGACAAATTTTGTTGAGCAGTTTCTGTTTAGCTGATAAATTTAGTTGAGTTTAGCTAAATTATTGAAATTAAGTTCAATAAGTTTCACAACTTTTAATCAACTACAATAAGGTTTAATAAGGAATGGTTATTTCTAAGAATCAATTTCAATTTCAATCATTCAACAAATTATAGTCATGTCTATTCAGTCCTAATAAGTTTAGCTCTACTAAGTTGAACAAAACCACTCATTGTTAGGGATGAAAATAGATCATGTTCGGATCTTGTAGAATATCATCTCACTTGCATCCAAGCGTTCCACTACATTACCCGAGTCTATCCATCACACATGGGTGAAATGAGTAGGTTGTGGTTATCGAGTGAAGATGTTTAGTATATGTAATTATAAAATAATTATAATAGCTCAGAAAAATATTAGAGAAACAAATGTGAATTAGCTATTCATAATATTTCACTTTC
Organism: Salicornia ramosissima; assembly: GCA_951394345.1. Lineage (NCBI taxonomy): Eukaryota > Viridiplantae > Streptophyta > Magnoliopsida > Caryophyllales > Amaranthaceae > Salicornia > Salicornia ramosissima. Next base: position 57,824,641 of record OX596233.1, on the reverse strand, counting down.
TTTCGCTCAAATAATCAACTCATTTCGGTGATCGCGGAGTTAATCTGTGAATGAGTCTTGAAGAACAAAATGAGAGAAGGAAGGGACACTCATGTTTCATTGAAAAAATGTCATTTCTATAAGCTTAGTAAGGCTCTGTTCTTTTGGACTTAAAAGCTACAGTAATCAGATCAGATCAAATCAGATTAGATCAGACATTATTACTCTTTTTTTTATTATTATTATTATTATTTCGAGCATTGTTTTTCTGCTCAACATTTTCCGACGACGGTTTTCGGACTGACTTTTTCAAAGTTGATTATTCGACCGACTTTTCCGGCGACGATTTTCGGGACGACTTTTCCAACGACGATTATTCGGTCGACTTTTCCAGCGGTGATTATTCGACCGACTTTTCCGGCGACGATTTTCAGGCCGAGTTTTTCGGCGACGATTTTCAGGACGACTTTTCCGACGATGGTTTTCGGTCTGACTTTTTCTGGTGGTGATTATTTGGCCGACTTTTCCGGCGACGATTTTCGGGCCGCATTTTTCGGCGACGGTTTTCGGGACGACTTGTCCGACGATGGTTTTCGGAATGACTTTTCCGGCGGTGATTATTCGGTCGACTTTTTCGGTGACCGTTTTGGAGTCAGATTGAATGAAGGGTTTGAAAAGAATAAAAAGTAAAATAGTGAAGAGGTGAAATGAAATGAGCTTGAGGCTTTGGGCTCATTAAATTTTTGTCCCTAATATAAATATAAATATAAATATAAATATAAATATAAATATAAATATAAATATAAATATAAATATAAATATAAATATAAATATAAATATAAATATAAATATAAATATAAATATAAATATAAATATAAATATAAATATAAATATAAATATAAATATAAATATAAATATAATCAAATCAGATCAGATCAGACAAACTCAAAACAAATCAGATCAGATCAGATCAGTCCTAAAAAACAGAGCCTAAGTGTCTCAAACTCTCAGTTGATCAAAGAAAATGGTTAAAAATACCCTCTATACTTGAAATCAAAAGGACTTTTTTAATGGTAGTAAATCTAAGCTATATATACACTGAGTTTTGCATTTTCTATTTTGTGTGCCATAATTTTCAAAATTCGCTTGCCCCTAAACTTACCAAAAAAATTTTCAAATTGTGTCCTTTGCGGTTAAATTTTCGTTACTTTTGACTTTATTCTTTAATTGAATTTTTCAATCAAAAAATATTCAAATGTATCTTAAGAAAATCCTGAAAAGAGATAAATGAAACTTAACTAACGAATTTTGTAACTCAATATTAATTACTATTACGACTCATTTGGTTGTTAAGCAATAAATTGTAGTAATGATAATGAATTTTAAGTGTAATTTGTTAAAGAAGAACCTTATAAATATCCATGGAATACATATTTTTCATTCTCAAGCTTTAATTTTCTTCTTATTTTCCATTACCATCCATTACAATGGGGGAGTGTGGTATTAGATGGGAATGTATATTTGTTAAGAAAATTTGATAAATTGGAGTTAAATTAGCACCACCATAAAAATTAGTTTTGATTTTCCTTTCAAATTTAGTATAAATTCATTTCAATTACCATCATTTATAACCGGTTAATTACCATACGGGCCGTAAAGGCCATGACTTAAAAGAGTGGGTTTTTATATCCCTCGAAACTCATAGCAGCAGCCGTTACAAGTCAAGGATGTCTTTGACATGGACTCATGGACAATTTTATCTGGACAAGATGCTCTAATGTAAATAATTTAATACAAGTGGCAAAAAGGAAAATCATTGTTATCTTCACAAAGCAAAATAATCATCCAGTAGAGATTATGATTGAGATCCAATGGAGTGGTGTCCCAACTAAGAGTTTGTAAGTTTGATTCTTGCTGATTCTTTTTCCTTGCGAGTAATGTCAACTAAATATTCTTATAATTATTTTTTTTCATTAAACCTCTTTTATCTTACCTTGTAAAAATATTATTTTCTACTTTATGCTTATTTTGATAGATTTTTACTAAGCTACTACCTAATAATTGTTTGCACTTGCCATACTTTATAATATTTATTAGTTTCTCCTAAAACAATATGTAAATCTTTGAGTTACACATGAAGTATACTTTTCTCATTTATATAAATATTCTTGTTTTGAGTTTTGATCCTTTTTACTTCCTACATTTCTTTTTATTTGAGACAAAATAATATTTTTTTGTAAGATATAAAGAATTCACCTGTTGAAAAAAAAAAAAAAAACTTGTACTATAAAAAGTAATGAAGTTACGAAACTCTTATTTTGTTTCTTATTTATAAACAATCATGCATCAAATTGTCCTCTCTTAGCTTATCTAGTTCATGTGGTAGTTCCAATCAACTCTAAATCCACTGTACTATTGTTATTAAGTGAAGAATACACCGAAGGTGAACCATGAAAAATAGAAACAAAACAAAGAGTAGAATGTAGACAATCAATATGCATGTCGTAGAATGAACACAGAGTTTTTGCTCAAAAATTGTAATACTTCGTATTATATATATATATATATATATATATATTTGTTCTATGGTCCTCGAAAAAACGACCACCGAAGTCAAAATAATCTAAACCGTCAATCTTGGTAATTAGATTTGACTTTTTAAACAAAAATAAACATTTGTAAATTATTTTTTTTATAATATTAATTCATTTTTATTTTTTTTGGATTTGTATAAATTAATTTCAGATTTTTAATTTAATTTCTAAATTATCAAAATCTAAGATTAATGTAGGTAAATCCAAAAAATTATAAAAATGAATTAATATTACAAAAAAAGTATTTTTGAAAAGTATACTTTTACTTAAAATAAAAGTCAAATCTAATTACCAAAATCAACTTAATTAATTAACATAGTAAATCAACGGTCTAGATTTACTTGATTTTGGTGGTCGTTTTTCGACGACCATGGAAGAATTTTCAAATATGTTACTATAAATCTATAACTTTTTGTATATACTTCGTATAACTTTTTAGTCTTTGTAAATAAAGTAAGTTTTTGTTTTTTTTTTGGCAAAAAGTTACCCCATCAGACAATAATCAAGAGACCTACTATTACTACCAAAAAAAAAAAAATATTGTTGAAATAATAAAATAAGAGCCTTTACTAAAAGAGGAAAAATCATCTTAGGGGAAGTTGCCAATGTTTAAAAAAGAGAAAATTCCAATTTGTGATCGTTATTGATATGCTGGAAAGTTTTGAAATGGGTGCTTATGATATGAACAAGTATTTTCTAATCTTGGAAGTAAATAATTTACAAATTGTCATTAGCAAACAAATATTAAAAAAACAAAAAAATACTCGTACAGTCGTACTTCGGTATAAATATAAACCTACCAAACTGGACCTTCTAGATGCCATGCAATGATGCAATGCAAATAAGACTTCTTCCCTCTCTTTTTTTTATATGTACTCGTATTTTTTTTTTTTTTTGTTCTTTTACTTTTTCTTGGTCTTTGTAATTGAACAACTACTGGACTTCTCACATAGTAGAAGTTAGAATATACAGAACATGAGTCCTTAACCTAGTGGTTAAGGGTTCAGAATTTCAGGCATGAGTTTATAGGTTCGATTCTCACCCAATGGCGAATTCAACTACTTTGAGTGGTGTCCTGCGACCCTACTTGGATCTGGAGAAATAAAACTTTTGCCTATATAATTTAGAATTCTTTAAATAATTTTGTTCATTTAATACCAATAAAATATTAAAAACGTATTTCCACCCCGGTAGATATATATTCTAGGATCTGCTATTATTCTCACCGCACGCATTTGTTAAGATTCCTTATGATCCCATCACAGATATGTGCTGGTTACAATTGGGTTGGGTGACCTGCAATATGACCCAAGTTTAAGGTGATATATATTTCTCAAGGACTAGCGTCCAGCGGTCCAGCACTCCATTAGTCAGCAACTCAGCCCAATTGCCTTTACGGCTACACTTTCACAGTGCATCATCATCAATTACTGTACTTTAATTAGGAATACAAAGTCTCTTAAATAAATGTTTAGTAAACAAAAATATCTAAAGTTTGTTACTAGGGGTGTTCCTATATTCTCCCTTTGTCCTTTATGCCAGTTGATTTTAATCATGTTTTTTCATCTTATAAGCGTTGACTTTAATTAATTGCAAACGAGCGAGGTTCATATATTGAATAAACATGCTCTCAATCCCACAAAATTTGTGTAGATTAAGGGTGTGTGTTGATTCGTCTGAAATTTTCTTAATTATCTGATCTGATTTGAATTGAACGTTTCTGATCTGATCTGATTTGGTCTATTCTGATGATTTTACCTGGACTTTTCAGATCTTATTTTTTTATTGCAATTATTTTTATAGTTATAACTTTTATGATCATTTGATTTGAATTTTTCCAATTTGGTCTGATCTTTTCAGAATTTCTCTGATCTGAATTTTATCTGATTAATATGAACTTTTCTAAAATAATCATTATAATACTTAAATAAGTTGGATCAGACGCACTCTAAATTGAAATTGAGAACTCTGAATTATACATAGTACTTATTATTTATTTATATTGAGTCAAATTCCATTATACATTTACTGATTTACTATATCTATTTCCAATAATGGATAAATGGTCATGACCCAATGGGTAGATAATTTTTTACCTCCGAAATAATGGGGTAAAGAAAGATTGAGTCTCTTTCTCGTCGTACTAATTAGCCGTGTGCATAATTTGACAACGCCAAGAGTTTTGCAAGTAGTAAATGACAAGAGTTTTGCAAGTAGTAAATGACAAGAGTTATGCATGTATGTAGTAAATGAAAAGGATAATTCTGTCCGTAGGGCCAAAATTTTCAACAACAACAAGCAATGAAAGAGTCCACACACAAACAACTGCCACTCATAATCACATTTAAATATAGAAGTACTAAGATTGTGACCCTTAATTATACCATATCTAACAATATGCCATTCAAAGTCATTGTATACATGTGAAACCAAATAAAATAGGGTAAGAGGTTCATCGTCATAACACAGTGACGTTGGAATCGCCCTCGCATCCTTGAGATGCACGCAAGATTCACTTGTTATCAACAATAAATTCATCTCAAGATTCATTAGAGATGCACGCAATATTCACTTGTTATCAACAATAAATTCATCTCTCAACCTATCAGACAATGCCATTATGACATTTCTATAAAATGAGATACAAATAAGGGCCAGTTTGCCTTACCTTGTGGGAAAAAATCTTTAATGATCAAAATTCTAGGTCATCGTGAGTCTTGTTGCACGTACATTGTCGTTGATATGTAAGTAGCACCTCCTTTACGTACTGTTCTTTTTAATTTTTACATAGTTGGATTGGGCCACAATTAGTAGCTCCTCTTACATAAATATCTTAGCTTGTTAAATTGGGATTAATCGGGGGTTGGGGGAAGATAAGGCACTTGTCATTGGTGAGAATTATTGAATATTACATTACTAGCTAGAGGATGCGGGGTTATTCCAACACGGCAACACCATTGCCCTAGAGCTCGATTATCAACTTAATTTTCTGAACTAATTGTCCTGAATTTTATTCATAATTTTCACGCCTTATATATTATCTTACTTATCTCCTTTGATACTCCTTTCATTCTATAAAGATGTTACAACTATTGGAATTTTAACGTGGTTAGTATGCATATTATTCGATAATTAGTGTCTACAATTTTTTATCGAAAAAAGTTATTAAAAAGGTATATTTATGATATAAGATACGTATTACAGTCTTTGAAACAAAGCTAATAAAATCTTACGTGATATTGTTTATGTATCAATTAATCATAAATGGTAGTTATTTTTTTTTTACTTCAATCAAATGAATAATAAAATAGAAGAACTTTGTAATGGCCGATTGAGTATATGTAAATAATTAGGTAATAAATTAACTAAGCAAATGTTCGATTTATTTAACTAATGTTTCTGGATATAAATCAACAATCTAATCTTTAACTACAAAAAGTATTACAAAATTTAAATGAAAAACTAATAACAGTTTTTTCAAAAATTTGTGTGGTAACAAAACCGGCACAAGAGTATCGTATACATTAAAGAAATTGACTTGTGTTTGTGAAAACAAATAGTTTAGTTACATAAAGCCACCGATTTTAATTTGGGTCTAGATTTTACTTTTTCTCCCTTTTGTTGCCAAAGATGTGTTTTTGTGAGATAAACATTGAAACACGTCCCATTGTCTTCTAGATGATATATTCCGCTTGACCGAACCTGTCATAGATTTCACTGATAATTTTGCATTTAGGGGTATTTGCGTGTTTGGTATAAATTTTGGAATGAAAACGAAATGGAAATAATTTACAAAGATAAAGGGTAATATTAAATTATATCATTATTTGTTGTCTAGTGGAATTAAGAAAATGGAATAGAAACAAGCAGTTAGAGAGGAAAAAAATTGTTTCCACAAGGTTGAAAAGGGTATAAAAATAGTGGTAAATGTTTTGATTAGAAAAGCTGAAAAGGATATGTGATACCAATATCACGACATAAACATTTATTAATAGAAATTTTTATTTGATTCTATTTCGAACACCATAAAATAGCAATACCAGACATGTTCTTAGAGTGATTCTTAGCAACACAAGGAAATAATTATAAGGGTGCATTTGATTTGTCTGAAATTTTCTAATCTGATCTGATCCGATCTTAAATTCTTCTGATCTGATATGATTCTTTTTTCAAAACTTTTCTAATTTGATTTGATTTTTTCTGATTGTAGTTATTATATATTATAGTTATAATTTTCTTATCCGACCGATCATAACTTTTCTGATCTAATTTAAATTTTTTAGATATGATGTGAAATTTCTTAAAATAAGCATAAAAGTGTTGATTTAAGTTGAATCAAACGTATTCTAAATAGTAATTTGATGTAATTTTGACTATAATAAGGGGTATATATATAAGAATTTTTTATATACATTAAAAAAAAAGGGTGCTTTGAAAAATAATTTCAACTAACTATGAAAAAAAATTCAATTAGATTTTTTCTTATGTGTTTCTCATCTTGAATAGCTAAGAATTTCTCATGCATCTCTGTGTGGAAAGTCGTTTATTTACTTTTCAACTACTACCTCGGTTTCTTTTTTTGTCCCGACTTTGATAAAGGTATACAATCAATACATATACCTTTGATTGTTAATATCTTTAATTAAAAGATTAAATTATTCCGACTTTGATAAAGGTATACTATGTTATTTCTTATGGAATAAATTAAAAATAATTTAAAAGACTCTATCCATTGAATTTAAATTGTTTCAATATTCCAAATTAAACAAGAACGAAAATAAAAATATAAGGGTTTTTTTGGAGTTTATTTGCCCTGCAACTTCTTACACACAATATTCATTTACATATACAAAATGTTCGTTTACATTTTTCAAATGTTCAGTGCATATAGTACGTTTGAAACAATATCATGTCATTTTTGAACATTCGTTTATATATTTTAAATAATATTTTACTACAAAAAAAATCGCATACATAAGATACTAGACCCCATAGAAAAAAAAAATTTAAGGAAAAGAAACCGGCTAGTTCCTTAAGTAGGACCAACCAAGAATATCTTTGTACATAAGAACTGAAAGATTTTGGTCAAAATGAGAATTTCAAATAGTAAGTTTAGGACAATTATGTCCCATATTAGCTAAATAATTTGTTACAAAATTTGCCTCTCTGAAACAATGAGAAATTGATACGGATTCAATGTTAGCTGTCAAATAATTTTTGAATCTTCGATTATATTATAGATTTTCCAAGGGATTTTCCATATTTATTTAAAAGCATTATTTATAACCATAATGCTATCCCCTTCTATTTGTAATCTTTTTTATACCTAAAATATTTGCTTAAATTAGACCTTAGATTCTCTAAGAGCAAGGGATTCCGCAAAAAGAATACTACTTTTAGACGGAATTGCTTTGGCTTTATCTGCTGAGATTAGTTGTCCTTAATGATTGCAAAGTATAAAGCTTATCGATGAACATTGGGTACCAATTTGATCATTTTTAACAGTTAAGTATAGTAACTCATAAACTTTTGCTTCTTTTACAGCAAAGGATTCATTATTACCTACAAAAGTATCCATTCCATATAGCATATAATATTCATTTTGACAACGTAACATTGCACTTTAAAATAATTCAATTTGTGTTCAACTAATACTTAGGCCAAGGCACAATATTCAAATACTAATAAGCATTAAAATATATACTAATAAGCAAACCCTAAATCCATAATGTTCTTAGAGTATAATCAGGGGTATAATGGCCATCCACTAATATATATTACATAACAGATTATTTGATTTTAATCAATAATCTAATCTTTTAGCCATTCACAAATAATAATCGAACCTTTTGATTATTCTTAAATAATCTAACCTTTGTACCAAATTTCATAGAGTGAACCAAAACCAAATTTTAGATGTCGTTTTGGGGTTGGTTTAAGTAGTGTTTGGGTAGTTTAGCGCTAACGTTGTTGACCACTTACCTAAAGACACAAACAAGACTTAAATTAGCCCCACTATTACATCTAAAATTTGGTTTTGGTTCACTCTATGATTTACAAAGGTTGGGTTATTCAGGATTAATAAAAAAAGTTGAATTATTTTTTGTGAATGGTTAAAAGATTGGATTATTAAAATCAAATATTCATGGTGCAATATGATCAACATCTGTATATAACACGATGTCAACCGTTAAATTAAAGTACAATAATGTTTTTCAACACAACAATATTCATATGATTACACAAAATATTCATACAATAAACAACAATATTCAATAACTACGATATAATATTCAACAAAATAAAATCCACTGAATATAAACGTCAAAAACAAAAGCCCATTTGAAATGCACAAAAAAAAAAATGATATTCCATAATTTGATGTAATTTTGAATATATATTAGATTAGGTAAAAACATGGGTATTTATGAAAAATAATTTCAATTAATAATTATGATGAATTTGTCATTAGATTTATTCCTTATGTTTTTCATTTTTTGAATAGCTAAGAATTTCTCATGTATATATGTGTGGAAAGTCATTTATTTTCTTTAGAACTACTCCCTCCACTTATTTCTTCCGTTCCTACTTTGATAAACATATACAGTCTATATATATATATATATATATATATATATATATATATATATATATATATATATATATATATATATATATATCTTTGACTATTAATATCTTTAATTACATGTCAGTAAAACTTATGAATATATATTTGATATTCGTGAAGTACTCACCAATGTGAATCAAATAAGACCCCACATCACTATGCTATTTTTTGAGGATGAATCACAATTTAGAAGATTTCATTGAGTTTAAAATGTTTCAAGATCGATTTCAAACAAGAACAAAAATGAAAATGGAAGGAGTTTTTTTTTTGGAGCCTATTTGTCCTGCAACTTCATACACACAATATTCACTTACATACACAAATTATCATTTACATACATCGAATGTTCAGTACATATTTCAAGCTAGTTTAGTAATGTTTGAAACAATATAATTTCAATTTTACAAACACTAAATATATGTAAATAAGCATGCATTGAACATTCGTTTATATATTTTAAATAATAATTTTACTACAAAAAAATTAAATCACGTTCACATAAGATAATTTTTTTTAAGGACGTTCACATAAGATACTAGACCCCATAGAAAAGACATATTTGATTCATATCACAAATTTTTTTAAAATATTTTTTAGCATTTATAAGGGGGCTTCTACAACGGTGTCCCAAAAAATGACCGCAATACCATATTAAATTATGGCCCTCCAAATTATTTTATTTTACTTTTTTTTTAAAAATCATTTTTCTAATTATTAGATTATATAATTAATTTTAAAAATCATTTTATAATATTTTCCATAATTAATTTATTTTTTTTAATTTTAATTAATTGGAAAAAATAAAAAAAATGAATTTTTAAATGAATTTTGGAAAATCTAATAATTAAAAATATAGGTAAAAAAGAAAAGGTAACATAAATTATTTTGGAGGGCTAGGATTTCTCCATAGTGGTGATCATTTTAAAGAATGACCGCTATAGAAAAATTGCATTTATAACTCATAAATAATTTCCGGAAAAATAAAAGACTCAAAGTGTACGTTTGGCCTTAAGGGGGCATGCAGATTGTTATGGTAGCTACAACTAGTGAATAGTGAGCCAATGACTAACCTAAGCTACTAATAATTTAAGTGTTTGCTCAAAATAAAAAAAAAAAAATACTAATAATAAAAATAATTAAGCAGACGTGTGAAAGTTGGACCAAATTGAGAAGATGTTGTGCAACTTTGGATTATACTGAGTTAATCAAAAGTAGGGACCAAAATGAGCAGACGGTACGTGTGAAAGTTGGGATTATTCCCATCAAATTTTCCTAATAATAATAATAATTATTATTATTATTATTATTATTATTATTATTATTATTATTATTTAAGTGTGTTGATTTCTCCATTATAACTTTTCTTTTTAAAACTTTGTGCACAATTCAACTTGTACTAAATAATGATGCTGTTGATGAAGTGATCAAACAATAATATAATTAATTAAGGAGATTCACTTTGTATTTTTCCTTTTATCAATAATATTACTAAAACTGTAAATAAAAGTGACTAGTATGTATGAGCTCAATCAAGATTCAAGAGCATATATATATAGTGTGGCTGTAATTTATTTTGTTGCCAAAAAAGAATACACCTTTAATTCTTACTCAACCACTTCATTCATGGACACTTATGCAATCATGTCCTCAATTCCTCATAATATAATTATATAATATCATAAATATCGGGTGTACACTCTAATTAAACATGTGTATAACGCCTTGAAATTAGCCTAGAAATTTAAATAGTTATCCCTTGATAAAATAATATGAGTAATTTAATGGAGGAATAGATATATTATTAATATGATTGTCGTACTTTTTAATGAATTGTTTACTAATTTAATGTATATCTAATATATTTTAAAAAAATTATCTTTATACTAAATACTACTGCTAGCAATGGTGGCCTGGAGCGGTGGAGCCACATGATAATAAGTGGGGTGAACGTAAATGTGGAAAAAACTCTTGAAAAATTTAGAATTTTCAAAAAAAAAATCTATAGTTTTGATGAATTGATCCCAATAAACTTATCAAATGTATTTTGATCCCATTAAATATTTTGTCGAATCCGCCACTAATGATCTATCGGATGTTGCATCTCATAGACTCACCATGTAGTATATATTATACACCCGTTGTGCGTGCATTGAATCGGAGGGGTGGGGGTCGAACATGGGACCGAAGTATCCATGCCCTTAGCTCAATAATTTATACAACACATGAACACAAGCAAAAAGGCTACCTTGAAGATAGACAATGTAAATGATGCCCTCACGCCAATGCATTATATTTTATCTAAGTAGCAAGCTAATAAACGCAATGAAGAACGTACCCTAATTCATAGGCTTGTTCGATTCATTTTAATATATATATATGCATATTCAGGTAATAATAGCAAATTAATTATCCCTATTAGAAATTTATCAGTTTTTTTATATGATGATAAGGTAAATCAGATCCTAACACAAGGCTCCTATACGGCTATACCTATAAATCTAGCCAACTTTTTCTTATAATAGAAACACTATTCTAGCAAAATTATGATCATTAAAAATGATATTAGACACATATCCGTCTTTTATCATATTGTTATTTAATACAACTTATCATTCTGATTTTTGCAGTAATGTTACCATAAATTTTGATTTAATTCAATTAGTTTTTGTTAGAATATATTTTCAATATATTATATTATAGTATGTATATATTTTTGTATCTATCCTATTGCCATTAAGTTGGTCATTCGGTAGATATTTTAGGATATATTATCAGTTTTCGAGGGATACGTAATTCAAGTCTGTTGTGAAATTAACTACTCCCTCCGTAACATAAAACTATCAACGATTGGTTTTGCACGCTTTTTGATTATGCGATTTAACAGTGTAAACGAAGGAATTAGTCAATAAAATTTTAATATTAGTAACTTATAATCACATTCTTGTTTGTATTAAAACCATGTTGACTAATTCTTTCATTTACACCCTTAAATCGCATCCTCAAAATGCGTGCAAAATCAATTGTTGAAAGTTTTATGTTACAGAGGGAGTATATAAGTTTCTATCCGCGAACTAATTCAACTAATAATTGAGAGTATTTTTATCCATATAATGAGTTTACATTTTCGCCCATATATAAAAATTAATCTAGAATAATGCAAAGGAAAAAGGAAATGCTTCAAATTTCTTTAGTCCAAACAAGCTCAGTCATGAAAGCCTGTGGTCTATTGGTCTAACATTTAGTTCAGATTTATTTTTAAAAAAGCTGTTAATACTACCCTCTTACATTAAAAAGAAAAGGTCAAATGGTATTTAGTTTATTAACTTATCACTGTCAACTTATCAACTTGACAAAAAAATTGTTACATTTTTTAATTAATAATACACAAAAATACAAAGCAAAATATTTTAATGACCAAATAAAAATCAATAGAAACGTCCAATAATTTTATTTATAATAGTAATAACAAATAATACTCCATAGTAATAATTCAATTAATTTATTTAGAGTGTTCTTTGATTATGCCTTAGTGATGATATTCTAGTAAGCATCGTGAACACTGAACAAGCTAAGAAAAAAAAGAAAAAAGTCAACCGTCAAACCCTAGCTAAAATTATTAATAGGCACGTTTGCATTGTTGGTGCAACCTTTAATTTAATTAATTAATATATTGATACTTAACTAAAATACTAAATTAGTTAGCATGTAAGACATATGTCCTTCTAGAATGGAGGCAAAATTAGTTAACTCTTGTTGAATTGAATGACTTTAAACTGAAACCCTGTGATTGTTGCTTGACTACCAATTGGTCCAATTGTTTCCTTCTTTCTTTTAATATTTTTTGTTTGAATTATGAATGGAACTTATATATTATTATTGGATCAGTCTTTTATCAAGTATCCATCCATCAGTCTTTAATTTTACCTTGCAAATCAAAATATATTGTTGAGGTCGTCTCCTCCATGCGTTTTAGTTCCCGTTATTATTATTTTTACACAATTTGACTTATGTCACTGTTCATAAGATTACTTTAACCATCATTTTTGTGATTTATGTGTAACAAAAAAATAGTCATGTCAGATCTCGTTAAATTCGTCCTAGAGCAGATCATCACGGCACGCACTTAAAATAAATATGTGTTTTTAGTTCAAAAGCGCATACAGTATGGCTCGAAAAACCTGCAGATCACCCGACCCAACCCAAACTTTCGATCACCTATTTGTCCCAACATGTAATTTTTTTTAATATCGATATTTTATAATAATACATAATCTGAGATATAAATGTTCAAAGCTTTCTCTTAATAAGTGCAAAAAGATGAAATGTGTAGAGTAATATATATATATATATATATATATATATATATATAAATAAAAATAAAATAAAAAATAAAAATAAATAAAAAAACAGAGGGAGGTAGCACTACGTTGAATTTTGATACCTACACGTATAGAAAAGAGGAGATGAGTGGAAGAATGGAGAAAGGCATTGGTTATTTGGTTGTGTAACTACTTGACCCTTTGATCAAAATTAATTAAGGTTGAGTATATAAATTATGTTTATGTGCATTATCTTTTATTAATTTGGTAAATTATTACTTTGTATGTGATTTTTTAATTCATTTGTTAGATTTAACAAAGTTTTCAATCGCCAACTACTTTGGTGTAAAACATTTTCGATGTAAAATGATTTTTCATGAAAAATATTTTACGTTGGAAAACTCATTTTCATAAAAGTTTTTAATTGTTTACTTGCATGGAAAATAAGTTTTACTCCCAAATTTGAAGGAAAATGTTTCCAATAGGTTGTAAAATAAGTTTTCATCCAAAATTTTCATTGATATAAAATAGGAAAACTGTTTTCAGAAAAAACGTTTTTCGCGTAGGACCCTAAATAAACAAATCACGCTAATTAAGATATTGTAACTTGTTACTTGTCTTTAAAATATACTAATATATTTTCAACTCTTTTGCCTAAACCTACCGGCTAGAGTTTTTCTGTTAACGTTAATTCCAAATTTTAGTGCTATTTTTATAGCTGCCTGCCTGCCAGCCAATGATTTATACATTTTAGTCAAGAGATAATGGCATTGTTTTGGGAAAAATTTCAAAGGTAGCCACCAGCCACAAGGCTATTAATATTTAATCTTCCTTTTTTTAGTGCATTTGAATTCATGGGATTAAAATTTTCTAATATTTATTAAATTTAGCTTTTTATTAGATTATAAGATATTTTAACTTTAAAAATAATAATTTTAGACACAAGCATAACTATGAAAAAATAATTTTGGGTTGGGTGCACGAAACAACACTGCCTAAAACGGATACAAAAGGCAGCATAAGTGCATAATAACCTTTTGATTGAATTGGGTACAACATCTAGGCCATGTGGCATAAAAGAAGTCGAAGCATCAGAGCACTTTTTGGCAATTCTCCAATGCTCTCACGTGTCTTTTATGCTATATGTTCATTGTACTGCTAACTCGAAATTGTGTTGCCATTTGCACTCGCTTTAGTTAGTGTTGTATCTTACGTCCAACCTAAAGATGGTGGTGCTATTTGAGCCAATATAATCAACTTAGATAGTGTCAAAACCAACAACAACAAAATAAAAGACTCAATACTCATGCATAATTGGAGGTGAAAATTTGATTTATACCAAAATAGTCGCCTTCAAACCCAAAATTCATTTTAAATTAATTGATATTTTTGGCACATTTTGACCAGGTTCATTGCAATCTTATTTGAAAGTTGACAGTTGACTCTTAATGTATGTAATATTATTATAGCTTATAATTGTCGTTGGTAAAGACTTATATTCAACCTGAATCGAATGAC
This sequence comes from Salicornia ramosissima, assembly GCA_951394345.1. Lineage (NCBI taxonomy): Eukaryota > Viridiplantae > Streptophyta > Magnoliopsida > Caryophyllales > Amaranthaceae > Salicornia > Salicornia ramosissima. The sequence goes on along the minus strand of OX596233.1, from coordinate 57,809,603 downwards.
TTTTCACTTGAGTATGTTCCAACTCAAATTATCTCGAAAGTGCATTCGATTGAACTACCCAATTATAACCTAGGGATAACTCAAGTGGCGCCAAACTCATATGAGTAATTTGACTAATTTTGTTATTAGCTTGTATTCTCACTTAGTTTCTAAAAGTTCAAGTAATTCATTTAGAATCTTGACACTATTCATAATAAGCATAATCTTTAAAATTAGTGCTAATATATAAGAAAGAATATAGTTATGTACTTATGTGGGGTGTTTTCGAATTCGTCTCAACGAGCACTATAATAATATCAATTTTTATAATATTTACTAATGCAAAATTAAAAAAAAAAAAAAAAAAAAACATTTGCCCAAACTTGTAAAATTAAAAATGAGCAACTTTTAGAAATAGATAGATGGACCAATGGAGTAACTACTTGTACGTACATGTGGAACTTTCTCTCAATAAATGATCAAAAAAACAATTAACCATCATATTTTGCGACCACAGTGGGAGTCGAACCCACGACCTTTTGATCCGAAGTCAAACGCGCTAATCCACTGCGCTATGCGGTCTTGCTATGTTTCTTTTTACTTGTTAAATGTATATATTTGCAAATATGATTTCATTTTTCGACGTTCTTTATTATAATAAATTAATGTTCCATCAAACAACATATAGCTTCGCAGTGAGCTGTTTTACGGGCATAAAATGGGTATGTACCGAATATGTTGATTTGAAAAAGTATAAGATACAAGTATGAGTAATAAATATTATTTGGTATTATAAAAATTAAGAAAATTTTATATGAAGTAATATTTTTAATATTGTTTGAAATACTCTAGTTTTATTGCAATACGATAAAAAAAACCCGTACCTTCAAAAGTATATGAAAAATTGCTCCAGCCCACTTTTTTAGCTAAGAATCCCAAGTCATAAATATATATAGTTCTTAGTATAAACTTAAATAAAAAATGGGGAAAGTAATTTTTTCAAAGTCACAATTTTTCGAAACCTACTTTATGAGCTGAGAGTTCGAAGTTACCTAGTCGGATGTTGTGGATTCGCTCGATATCCACAACATGAATAAAATCCTTGAATAATTTTTTTTTTCTTTTTGCTACCGTATGGTAGTTGTAATGAGGTTGCGCATCGCCTAGCTAAATGGGCGGTAGCTTCATTTTGTGGTGAGATGGGTCTATAAAACAATCTTACTTGGCTTTCTTATTTACTTGAACTCGAAACTCTTAATTTAGATTAATCTATTACCTACTTTTACCTAAAAAAACACAGTTTGTTTGTTGATGTTGTTCACAAAGATAAAGTTAACTTTGACCATCATTTGTAATTTAAATGTAAGGAAAAACTTAGCCATGTCACTCATGTGAGGTACTCTTAAATTCGCCTCAATGCATAGTTTTTTTAATCTCTAATAATTTGAGATTTTAAATTTTGTGTCGACAAACTCAAAAAAAACAGTGTATAGATTACTTTAAAAAAAACAAAAAAAAAACAAAAAACAAATAGAGTATTTAGGAACGGGGTAAAGTATTTGTATATAATCCTTTAATTTTCATGTATCATTCATTAATCCATTACCCTCTAGGGAACGCTAACAAATGAGGAAAACGAAAAACTTGCAGTCATACACGGTTGAGCGTTGAGGACAATTATGGGCTTTGCTTTGCCTTAATCCCTTTCTAAGTGTAACGGGTTAGTGTCCAATTCCATGAGATTTTGATTGGAAATCTAGAAGAAAGAATATGCAACAATGTTAAGACACCATTGGTCCGCACAGTTGAATACCTACAACTCTACAAGTTCAACACCGACTTGTGTAATTTTCAAATCTCACCTTTAAAAAAAAAAAAACATTAATTTTTTAATAAAAAAAGTCATACGAAACTTATAAAAAAGATCAAATCTAATAATTACAAAGAAAATTAAATTAGATATTAACACCACAAAACTACGATTGTTGATAACATATGAAATTGATGAATTCAATCGTCTTTTATATCATTGTCCTATGCAGTCTTCTATAAGGGGTTTTGCGATCTATTGTAATTTTTGAATTGAATACAACATAACCCAATTGATTGTACATGTAGATTTGAGATCTAAAATTGTATCATGTGACTTGTAAGACCTTTAACTAGAATAGGGTGTAAATGCAACCCTCATTTTACTTACTAAAGCCCGCATTTGGAAAATTTTGCCCTTGGCTACACGTGCGTGTGTTGGACGTAGAAAAAACACGACATATACCAGGGCGCATGACCTATGCGCCCCGACCTAAGTCCAGGTGCATGGACCATGCGCCTGAACCTAGGCGAGGCGCATAGATCATACACCCTGACCTAGGTCCAGGTGAATCTGCGTATAGTCTATGTGCCTCGGCCTTTCTAATTGCGCACTTGGTTTTCAAAAACTCATACCTCTTTCGTTTCTCAGTGAAATTTGACGTATAATATATCAAATCGAAGCTCTCGGGACAAGGAATCTTCTACAAGTTGAATCACCTAAAAAGGAATTATGTGTAAAAGGTGCTTTCAGTTCATAATTTATGTTTTTAATTCATGATTTTAGTATAATAATATGTTTTAGTTCATGATTAATCTTGATATAAAATAAAGGGTGGGTGGAGGTGAAATGTGCTAGGTGAATTGTTATGTGTTAGGGGTCAAATACAATTTCGTCCATAAGAGGACTTTAGTAATAAGTAAAAAGATACTCCGTAATCCGTATATTTATTGAGCAATTCACCTAAAATATCCGAGATACTACATGTCAAGGGACAAGGGGTAGTTCAAAGTTTGAGAGTTATGAAAGCCCAGCTTCAGATGTCCGAGATGAAACGTTTGGGCTTTCATTCTCCCATATTCTAGTTAAAGGTCTCACAAGTCACAAGATACTTGCTAAAATCACCGTTCAGTCGTTCACCAACGTCCGTTTCACACCTCCGTCACAGATTAACAGCAAATAGAAAGAAAAAAAAAAAAGTCAAAATCTTTGTATAAGGAAGCAGTGAATGTTGAACTTTCAATCGCCAGTTATCGTTTGCTGTGATTTCAACCACAAAATCCTATGAACACCATACACAGAAGAGAATAAATTAAAAAAAAAAAAAGAAAGAAAGAAAATGCAACTAATCATATACTAAAACTGTAATACAATCCAGAAACCCAAACTTTATATGATACATCCTCCAAATCAAATCAAGAACCCTTAAGCACAGATTCAGGAGAAAGCGGAGGAGCATCCAATTGATAAAGATTAAAAGCAGGCCCCACAAATCTAAACACAATCCAGCCTCCAATTATAATGAAAATTGAAGCATAAGCAAACTTATTAACCCAAAATAGAAAACCCTTTTCACCCATATACAACTCAATTGCTTTCTCAGACATACTCATTTCTTCCCAATTTTTCTTAATTCGAACTTTTTCACCCTTCTTCATCATTGAATCGTCACTTGAATCTTCTTCTTCTTGTTGTTTTCGCCTTCTCCTAGAACCTCTTCGAAACTTGATTTCAACAGTGTCTGGTGGTGTAATTGATGAAGGTGATGATTGTAAGTTATCGTTGTCGTTGCTGCTTTGGCCATTAAAATTGGTGCTGCGAATAGGAGGAGGAGATTGAATTTTAATTGAAGTTGTTAATGGAAAGTGAGATTGAGATTTTGGTAATGAAATTTGAAATAAGGGTGAATTGAAGGTTTGAGTATGGAGGACATTGGTCATGGTGTTTGAATGAAGCTGCCTGTAATCGAGTGGATGAGTTTGTTTTCTTATCTATTAATGGAGAGAAGACATATTTTGGATTTTTTGGTTTTGAGTTTGTTTGGGCCGTTATGTGTTAAGCCTTATTCTTTGGGCTTTTAGTTCATATCTCTAGAAGTGTAAAGTTCAATTATTATGGACGATATTTTTAATATATCTTAAAAAAATCGGAAGTTTTTGTTTGATAAATTGAATTTTTTTTTTAAATTCACACTCATTCACATAATCGTAAAAAAAAAATTCCCTTTCATCCAGCCATTCCACAACAATGAACAAAATTGGCTATCAAATTTTTACAATAATAAAAAGGTAAAATTTTTATGTAAAAAATTATATTAAAATGGTTATCTATTTATAGGGAATTCAAAAATATGAATTTTGATTATTTTATTTTATTTTTTCGAATTGTATATTTTGTAATATTTTAATTAAAAAAATAAAAAAATTGTATAGAGAACACATATTTTGGATTTTTTGGTTTTAGATTTCTTTGGGCCGTTATGTGTTAAGGCGTTAAGCCTTATTCTTTGGGCTTTTAGTTTGTATCTCTAAAAGAGTAAAGTTCAATTATTATAATTAAATGGATCCAAAGAGCAAATAAATAATTAAATACTACATCTGTCTCTTAAAGTTTATTACAATTTTATTTTCACTTTATTAAGGATTGCATTGAATAGACAGATAGCAAGTGAGGTAGGAGGAGAAAGGTTGGGAGGGAATGTTGGGACAACATAGCTTAAAAAGGAAATATAACAATCTTTAAATGACAATCCTTAATGGAATATGTAGTAATCTTTTTACGGCCCGTTTGGTTATTGGTAATAAATTGTGGTAATGGTAATGAATTTATAGTGTACTTTTGTTAAGGAGGAACCTTATAATCTCCATGGAAACCAAATTTTCATTCCCAAGCTTCAATTTCCATTACCATTGGGGAGGGTGATATTTTATGGGAATGGATATTTGTGAAGAAAATTAGATAAATTTGAGCTAAGGTAGCACCACCATGGGAATGAATTTTAATTTCTCTTCCAAATTTAGTTATAAATTCATTCCCATTACCATGATTATAACCGGCTACCAAACTGGCCGTTAAGGATAGAGATTTTTTTTTTTTTGGCATAAGTAGAGTCATCAAGAACAATAGTGTAAAAGAAAGAAAATTTGGTTTTGGATAATATCATCCATAACTTAAACCTATTTTGTATTTGATGATATGGTATAAAGTCAAATTATAGGCTTTAATAGTAGTTCAACCATCCGTTTAATCTTTTAACAAAAATGTCATGGGTTCGAAACTTAATCACTGGCCCACTCCTCATTTTAAAGTGAAATTAGTAATGCTGGTATATGAAAGCCTATATTACATCCACACTTCAAGCCGAATGAACTCTCTTGTGAGCGAACGTGATAAAGTATAAAACCAATTCATGAGCGTGATAGGATATATCTTCATGTTTTTTCTAAGCATTTTCATTTTGGGTTAGAATATATTTAAAGATATTCATTTTTACCTTCATCTTATTGAAATTGGTTTATTATTATTAATAATATTATTAAATCCAGCTAAAGGAAGTTGGACTATAATCTATCTAATAGATCGGGAATTCGTGAGTAAGAATGGCAACGAGTCGGGCTCGGGTCGGATTATGCATAATTCGACTTCAACTCGATAATAGTCGGAATCGAATCTAAATTTTTATTTTTCAGATTTAAATCAATTTTTTTCTTGCTGATTGGACCAGATCAAAACTAAATTCTCACCCCTAAATGAAACAAAGGGCTAATATTGCATTAAAATTACTTTATATTTTATTGCCAATACAACACGTGGGAGTCGGACTACATAAATATATAATTACTACTCCAACAAAAACTTTATATAAAACTATATAAATTTAATTAAACATTCCCTCCATAATGTATTAACTTCAACGATTTGACATAAAATAGAGAGAAAAAATGTCAAATCATTGTAATTAATATGTTACGGAGGGAGTACAATTTAGAAAAATAAAAAAAAATCTAAATAATGTCGAAGTCGGACTAATTTGTCAAATTTTTTCCAACATCCGAGTATCCAACTCCGACTCCAACTCGGATTCGGATTTTTAGATTGGGTCAAATGCGGATTTTTATTTTTCGAACTTGAATCGGATTTTTGCTTGCAGATTAGATCAGATTAGGGTCGAATCTAGACGGAATCTAGCTGAAAATAAATAATTTTAAAAAATACAATAACAGTAAACACAATTTCTCGGATTAGGTGACACTAACTAATGGTTATCAGCCAATGTATGTAGATTTTTTAAAAAATTTTCTTACTATTATTTTGTGAATTCACCTACCTCATCAGTCACCAACTCATCATTCACCAACCAAAATGCTCTTTTTTTTTTTAGAAAAAGTAAACATACTGTTGACCCAAGTCACCCAATATAAAGAGAATGAAGTCATAGCCCAGTGGTTAGGGTTTCAGAATTCCAAGCACGAGATCCTGGGTTCGATTAACACTACATGCATTTGTGACGATACCTTATAAATGGGAAGCATCTTTGAAAAACCGAATGCATCTTTGAAAAATGGGAAGCATTTGGAAAACGTAGTAAAAAATAAGGATTAAGAAATTTAAAAAAACAAAAAAATGTTTGTATGGTAATATATAGTATATATATTCTGAAGATGGAATATTAGTATAATTTTTATTGGAATCTATAAATTTTATTGGAATCTAAAATAATTAGAATTGTTTTAGGGGGAAAATACATCATTGAAATTTGAAAAGTGGGAAGCATTTAATAATCTAGTAAATACTCCGTACTAAGTAAGGGGGGGGGAAAGAAATTTAGGAGGGAAAACTTTTTTTAATGGTTTTTATTTTAGTATATAGTAAAATAGGGATTTAGGAGGGAAAACTTTTTTTAATAATTTTATTTTAGTATATAGTATAGATAGATAAGTGCAACAAATATGGATGCACAAAATTTTATGCAAATTTTTTAATGTGTAATTAGTTAAAAAATCGCTAACCAATTACCAAGACTGGACTAGTTTGTACTGTATTTTTTTTTCCAATAACAAATATAAATATTTACAAGAGTAAATACTCTGTAAAAAAAATATGCTTTTAATTAATTCGTGAACTGCAATAACAGTAAACATCATGCTCATGGTGAGTCCAACATTTTCCAATGCGCTTATGGCGTTCGTCAAGTACGTCCAATAATGTCTGAGTGCCCAATTTAGTCCAAATTAGTGAGAGAAGGAAGAGTTACCGTGTTAGGGCAAAATTGTCAAACACAGACGATTTTTAACAATACGCTTTAAATTCCAAGATGCATCTCACACTAATATCCGAAACCAGGAAAGTTAGAGGTTCAATTAGCAAGAAATTAAAAAGGGTGAATATTTGTTTCAAGTTAGAGGTTCAATACTGAACAGTAAGAACCAAAATCACAAATAATACGGAGTATGAGAAATCAACAACATAATAAAACTTCCCTAGAAAGAAAAAAAACATAATAATAAAACTCTAAAAATGTGTATGTGTCTGTATATATTCAAACCCTGGTTAAAAATACAAAGGTCTCAGTGTATCAAATTGGGAAAATAGTACAAAATCAAATAGTTTAATTACAGGCAATAATAATGCTGAGAATATGTGATAATACCCATATACAGTACCATCACTCTTGACTCTCTTCAACACTGTTTTTATTTGTACCAGAAACAAGCTCAGCTTCAACTAACTGAGTAGGCAATCTTTCATACATTCTTGATTTGAAAAGAAGCATATTCTTCCCAGAAGGAAAGCTGTTCCTAAGCCTCTCATAATTCCATCTTTGCTGTATATAAACTATGACTGCAAGGCTGATTGCCAGAACAGGTATGGCAATATCCCCAAACTCGGAGTAAAAATCAAATCTTCGGTTCACAAATTCGTATTCGTCAGAGAAAAATGGATTAGAGACCGGACCTCTAATGTAATCATACACATGGGGAGTTACTCGGATAAATGTGATCCCCATGTAATATAGTTTTGTCAGAGGCTTATTGTTTATCTGCCATACGATGTTGCCGATTAATTGAGGAAGAAGGAAAAGATCTTGAAGTAATCCTATATACTCCTGAAAAAGTGTTTCCCATGTCTTCAATGGGTGAGGGTTTCCTGTTTCATCCACGTATAGCTCGTTCCTAGCAGGCGTTTGACCCGTCTTTAAAAAGTGAGAAAAAAGAGCAAGCATATACCCGAAAATGTGTATGATCACAGTGATGACGATAACCCTTTTTTCAGTGGGGGCTCGGTGTGGCTGACCCGGGTTTTCTGAGACGAATGTCACTCGAGAAGTCCACACTTTTTGGAAGAGCCTAAATGTAAGTACAAGACAAGCCAAAACAAGAAGCTTCACGATATAGTCGATAACTTTGATCCACTCACTCCTCTCAAGATCATATGATGAAGATTCCAAACTGTTGTTCCTCGAAAGAGCTTGTACACCGATAACAAGAGGAAGAGCATATCCCATGAATTGAGTTCCAAGCATGACAAGAGACATGTGAGGAAGGGAATCTGAGGCGTTTCTGGTATAATATAGTTGGCTCAAAATGCAAGCAATAGCCATAGAAAGGGCCAAGATCTTGAGAATCCCCTCAAAACCACTTCGAGAAAGAATATGAATCCTCTGTTGTCGATACAAAATCGGAAGAGTAAGAAGCTTGACAGGTTTAAAGTAAAGAGAGTCGTCTTCTGTCCTTTTACTAGATATTGAAACGCTAGCCGTTGGATTTACTAGCCATTGAGCTGTGGTGGGTGGATATGAAATAACAACTTCAATTAAACAGTCAAACCCACTTTCTAGGTCACCGCTTTCATATAACACTTTCCATGAAGCTCTGACATCTCTACAGCCTATCAAATACATCCTTCCAATATGTTCATCGTAAATTCCTTCCAAAAACAGGGTAGAAAAATTACCATAAGGTCCTCCCTTGAGCTTCAGCTGAGTGGAAACATTCAAAAGCAGCTGCTTCTCAGTGTATGAAGCCTTGGTGTGATAAGGACTTTCAATGCTAGCCTTGGAGTCGTTTGAAAACCAGTCACGTCCAAACATAGGGCCAAGAGAAAGCACCTCCATCTCAATATCGGTTCTCGAAGGGCGAGAACTAGGTATAGGATCAAGAACAGCTGATACATGAAGTGTGAGGTCTTCTGCAAGAAGTCTAAGGCTGTTAGAATAATCATTCGAGTCCTGAAGCTTAGGGAATGTCAGCATCGATTTCTTGATGACAGTTCCAAAACTAAAAGGCTCGTATTTCTCTAGTATAGCTCCAGCAGCATTAATTTTTGAATAGTGATAGTATGGCTGTTTATATTTATAACTGTTATACATGTAATCCAGGCTCTGAAACAGCATTTCAAGTGATAAAGGAAAGTAGGGTTTGCTTTTCTCGATACTTGATATGCTACCAAGTAATGTGCTTCTTTGTTTGATCGAGAACGACAAAGGTATGTACAAACAAATTCGAGCATCACACTGATAACCTTCCACACCAAAGACTCCAAGGCAACCAATCATACAAAGTTGCCCACTCGAAGAATTCCATATCCCCTCGGCAGCAAGTGTCATATTTCCCAATCCACTTCTTTGATTTTCAATGAATTGATTATTAGGGGCATCAAAGGCTCTAAAAACTGCAGATACTTTCGCCATGACAACATTTTCCCGTGTTTTTTGAGTTGTACATAGAATGTGGTGAACAAGAATTCTAACATCCTTGAACCCTCCATCTGTGGCATTAATCCATTTATCTGATGCAAAAGGACCAAACTTGCTACAAAATTCATCTGTGCCATTGCATCGCCAATGAGGTGCAACAGTAAAAGCCGTATCTGTGGAAGCTTTTTTGAATGCTGTGCAAAAATCAACACCTTTGTAAACCTCAATTTCACTATTAATGGTAGTATCCGAGTACGGATATGGATTACAAGCCTTTGATATGATCTCATCAGTGCTAAACTGATAGTCACGAGCATTTACTTTCATCTGAGCTGTAATTCGAACCTTGTCAAAGTACTTCAGGCTAGTTTTCGAGTTCAAACTTCTCAATTCACCGTGAATAACCCTATTCTTTAGACTAGCTTTCTTCGGAATGTTAAGAACGAGTAGGATTTGTTCATCTTGAAGCAGTGTTGGCTGGTTATCACCCGAACCTAAACCCCGATCATCAGAATCAGGGCCATCAGGCTGACGGGAAGGCAGCATCGTGCTACCCAACAAACACAGCTTCCTTTCTCCATCATTCTTTCTCGATTCAGCATAGATCCCTTGAAGATTAATAAGAAGATGAGAACGCCCCTTCCTCAAAGAAAACTCGGGCACTTGGTTACTGGTTATAGTGGCCAAGGGAAGACTAGAGGTAATCACCAAATACAGATACCCATTAACAGCTAAAGTTCGCTTAGACCGATGACCAGTGCTCACATCGGTTAACTTGAACGAAGCGAGCTTATATGGCGACTTCAAATGGGAAGAATTGTAAAGATCATATTCGAAACCATATGACAATGATGGTGGTCTGTCATCAAATGGCAATAAGGGTGCACTAGTTCCTTGTTGCTCCCAATCTCCATTATCAAAAATTAGGTCATCCTTAATTCTATTAATCAAATTGTCATCTATTTTTAAATCAGATGCAGAAGATATGATTGAAGAACAGGGTTTTTTAATTTCATCCAATCGATCATAATTGGGTTTTCCCAAAACTTCATTTTCAGTTTCAGATTCTTCATCAACATAATCACAGCTTGTGAAGCCAGAGAACAAAATCACTAACAGTAATACATGCAGAGCCCAAAATGGCAAAACCCTCATGATAAAAAATTAAAGAGAAACCCACTAATCTGCAAAAACCAGCAGCTTAAATCGACAAATTCGCTTAATTTCTAAGCTTCACTCATCAAAATTGTTGAGCGTACTCAGAAATTGTAAGCAAAATCAGCTAATTTCAAGGGATTTGTCAGAAACTCAACTAATAGGATCTTGATTTGAAGCCAAAAAAGTATCTAAATTCAACTAATCAGCTATGGTTTCCGCAAAAATATGAATAATGTTAACTAAGAATGGTGTATAAAAGATCAAATGCGATGAAATCGAACATAGAACAAAAATGGAGTGAAATAAGAGTAAAACTGACCTTCTAGAAACTGCAGGAAGCTCAAATCAAGGGGTGAATTTGCAGTTGTGTTTTTCGCTTAAATATGAAGCTAAGTGAAAGGATTGAAGTATGGATTTATATTGAGTTGGTGTAAAGGAAGAATGTTAGAGAAGAGACTCAGAGTGAGAGAGGGAGAGTAGCGTTGAAGCAAGCTAAGTGAAACACTGTAGTAATAGCTTGACTTGTGTGAGTTGTGTCTTCTTACAACTAGTCATTTTAGTCAACTACAACTACTAGTCATTCCTTTGTCCAAAAAAAAAAAACTACTAGTCCATTGTCTAGTTTTAGCCAGACTCATGGCAACTTTCTTTTCAAGTGAATTAATTTTAATTGAAGTAAATAGAGATGAATTACAGTAAATTATATGTTTAGTCGGAACTAAATTAAAATAAAATAAATTTGTGAACTGATATTTTAGAAATTATGTCCAAAAAAATTATTCCTTTAATTTTTTTGCCGGTGATTGAGATACCAAGAGATATGTTGTGAATATGATAGTCCACAAGTGGGAAAAAAAACTTTTGTCTCGTAATTTGGGATGATTCTACCGTGCTCTCATAATTACAGATTACCACAATAAAGGGCTGAGATTGCTTATTTTTTAAATAACTTTTAATTAGTAAATCTGACAAAAAAAATATATTTTTTAATTATTTGAAATGTATTTTTTATTTTTGGAAATTATTTTCTAACAAAAAAGATTGTCGAATAATGCAGAAAATAATTCCCCATATGGAGCAAAGAGCAATTCCCCATATGGTAAAAATAATAATAAAAAATAAACAAAAACTTGACAATTGGCTAATCGCACCGAATTCAGTACATTTGTACATGTTGTAGGCTAGAATAATACTCTAATACACGATGGTTTTTATTTTTATTTTTTTGAAAATTTATATTATTTCGGTTAATTTTTTGTTGTCAAGGTTGAATTTGGTTCTTTTGGATTGAATAAATCTGAACTAAACATAAATGTTAGAAAGCCACAAAGGCGAGTTGAAAATCGATCAAAGGATCTCCTGAAACCAAGAGGTAAGCTTTAATCACTTGTGCTATTCCTCGCTTTCAATTTGTTTTAATATTTAGACTAATGAATTGGGGGAAAGGATTAGTTTGTTTAATATTTCAATTATTATAGATAATTATATAAGATTACAAAAGTAATGGATTTGATGAAAAAAATTGCACATAATACAAAATATATAAGAAAAAGTTTAATTATTATATAGGTTATGGCAAATTAGAACATGTAAACTATATAGGCAGATAGGCTCTGTTCTCTTGGATTTAATTTTTGAAATATAAATTCAGTTCAGAAAAATTCAATATAGTTCAATTCCTACTGAATTTATGATTTAGATTAAATCTGTTCAGCTTTATTCAATTCCTGATAAGTTGACGTTCCCTAAACTTTTTTATTAAAATGAAGAAACACATTAATTAAATTTCTTATTAGAAAATATGGTTGTGGATCGGGCCATACTATATTGAGTAATATAGTAATATAAAAATTAAATGTTTTATTTTGGGTTAGTTAGGCTCTTCTAACTAACTCTTTCCTAGCTTGTAATTAGTTTCTTATGTCTTGTTCTCCTATAAATATTCATGTATGCTCTTCTATTTGTTAATTAATCTAAGCTAAACAAGTCTTTCTTCTACTTTGTTTTCTCTGCATCTCAAACTTTGTTATGGTATCAGAGCAGTAGTAAGTTCTGCTAAATCCTTCTTCTTTCTTTTCATTCTTTCGTTTTCTTTCCTTCCTGCTTCTGCTCCTCTGCTTATGTCCTTCTTTCTTTCTCTTCCAAATATGTCAAGTCTAGATTCTCAATCTAATCCACAACCTGAATTGGATGTATCTTTAGTGCCAAATTCTCCCTACTATGTTCATCCAAGTGACAATCCAGGGATGAAGATCATCACTGACGTTTTTTCTGGCTCTGGGTTTCTTGATTGGAAGAGAGCCATGATCCTTACATTGTCTGCAAAAAATAAATTGGGATTTATTGATGGAACTCTGCCCAAACCAAAACCTACTGCAAATTCTCCTAATACTCTGCTTATTCAAGCTTGGACAAGAGTCAATAGCCTTCTCATTTCTTGGATCACAGGATCACTCGAATCACATTATGCAAAATTTGTAAGATATTTTTCCACTGCAAAAGAGATATGGGACAATCTAAATCAAAGGTTTGGAGAAGCATCTGGTGTGATGTTGTACAATTTGGAAAAACAAATGTCTGATATACAACAAGGTAATGATTCCATTGCTTTGTTATTTACTAAACTGAAATCATTATGGGATGAACTAGATGCCTTTGATCCTCTAAGTATATGCACTTGCACACAATGTGTTTGTCAAAATGCCAAAGTCAATCTCAAGTCTAGGGAGAATAGGAGATTAGTTCAATTTCTCATGAAACTTAATCCTATATATGAAACTACAAGAGGCAGTATAATGCTTATGCAACCTCTGCCAGAAATTGCCCAAGCATATAACATGGTGATTCAAGAAGAAAGAAACAAAGAACTTACTAAACAAGCCCAACAAATAGAACAATCCATGGCTTTTTCTACAAAACGCCCATATTTTCCACCTCCTAAACAAAATTCCTACCCTTCCAAATACCCAAGTGTAGACACCTAAATGTGTCTCCCCGACATAGAGACTAATGATGAAACTATGAAAACACTAAGAAGTCCAATTAAGTAGAATTGGCGATGAAAATGCACAATATACCTCAACCATTTGTCTAAACAGTATTTAAAGTGCCTTGGAAGCAAATGTTAGGTTTTGCGATGATTACGGGATTTATTCGTAATTTTTCTTCATTTTTAGATTTTTTTTCAATGTTTTATATTCATAAAAAATAATTAAAATGTCTTTTTGCATCACAAAATATTTTTAAAAATCGCAAAAATAATTTTATAATTTATTCATATTTTTCTATATTTTTTATCATATTTTTAGAGCTTTTTATAGATTTTTTAGGATTTTTACATGCTTGGGGGCATTTTCGTCATTTCCGAATGTTGAAAAATTGTTCTGCAAAGCATATTATTGTTTTTCATACTTTTCATATTTTTTTATAATTTTTAATAATTTTTTCTGTAATTTTTTGAAGCTTCCGGAGGAATCTAGAACATTCTGGAACGGTCTGGGCATTCCGGAACATCCCGGGATATCCCAGAATATTCCGGAATATCAAAATATTACAAAATATTTCCGTAATCGAATAAAATCGGAATCGTAATCCTGAAAATCACGCGCAAAATCAAGCAAAAAAATCGACTCGGATCCAGCCTGGACCTGCGCCTAGACGCAGGTCACAAATATAGACCTGCGTCTAGACGCAGGTCATATAACTGGACCTGCACCTAGGCGCAGGTCTGGTGTCATCCGGGGGCGTTTTTTTCTCCTTCTGGCCTATAAATACGAGAGCTTGTACGAGCTTTTGAAAGACATTCTGAGCATATTATCCACTCTTGCTATTACACTATACTTATACTCTTCTAAACAATATTCTCATTCAAAATTCAAAAATACATAATAAATAATTGCATTTTCAGTCGCTGAATCTATTAATTGCGTTCTTGAGGTACGAATTCTGAAGTCTCTATCTTCTTTATTTTTAGTTTTTTAATCATAGTGAGATCGATTGAAATGAGGATTATTGGTACAAAAATTGATAAAATGACGTAAATAATTAATAAAGACTACGATCGCGTATATGCGAATTTGGACATTTTTATCGACAATAACATTAATTTTGATATAATCAATAATGATTCACGAATATTAGTATTAATCGTCATTCATAACGTTTCTTAATAATTTAACTGATTTTGATTCCGATCTTGCAATTCATACGCGCGATGATTGTTAATTCATTGACGTGATTTGATAGATCGTACATTAATATTGACTCTTATGTTTTTATTTTTTTTAGATCTGCTTTTATACTTTATAGATCTGAAAATAAATAATAATAATTATTATAAAATTCATTTTTTATGCGATCTATATTACATGATTTCTTTTTATTAGATCTCGTGTCATAAAAGGTCGCTTCATTTTTTATCTTTTAATTTTATCACTTTAAATAATCAGATCTTGATTTTTTATGCGGTCATGATAAAATGAACTTATTAATAACCGCTATATTTTATATATATTTTCGGATCAAAAAATAATAATCTTATGTAAAATATGATTTATTATTTTATTCACAAATTTAAGAGTCATACATAAAAGCCCGATCTGATTGAATAGTAATAAATGACGATTAAAATTATCAATTTAAATGTATCGATTGAAGTGTCCAAATCGCATCAGAATTTTGTATCTTAATCATCATTTTAATCTTTTTTCCTTTTAATATTTATTATATTTAGTGTAGTCAAACAACACATCAAACCACTTTTCCTGGAACACACTTTGAACCTGCACATATTTTATTTATTTTTATTTCTTTCATTATATGTTTTATTCATATTTTATTTGTTTTATTTTCTTAGGATTTAATACGAACTTAATTCAAAGTGGTCACAAAAGTTAGTTTTGATTTGTAAATAAATTAAACCCGCTTAGTAATATGTGTTCTTTAGGGTAAAATTGAGATATTTATGTATTCAGGATTAATAATAATTTGACTACAAAAAGAGACCTAGTAGAGACCGCTTACAGGCGGGCGGGCCCAATGCACGATTGACCCGTAACCTGTCCCCGAACCCATACTCTGGTGCACGACCATATGGGGCAATTTGCTCCTGGCATTGGTATTTCTTCGGTGTCCGTGGACCGTATAAAACGCACGGTGGCGACTCCTACTAGTACGTATTCACATACGGCGTCAACGAACATTCAAAACAACTCGTGAGACGTAGGCGGCCGGGTAAAAACGACCCCTACACCAAGTCCAACTGTTAATCCTGTAACGACCCGACTTTTCTAGGCTATCGATTTACGAAGGAAATCGACAAATGGATCATTACTAACATAAAACTTAACAATAATATTAAAATTAAAGTCTAAAATTCCTTTTATTAATTTGTAACAACCCTGAATTTTTCGATATGGAAATAATACATATCACCTGAAATAAAACTCAGAAAATCTCAAGGTTGTTATGCCGCGATAACTAATTATAGTCACCGCAAGGCTAGTGGTTCTACCTGTAAACTAATAATTAAAAGATTAATTAACTAACTATTACAGTCCAACAAAGTAAACCAAAAATAGTTATTACAACCCAAATTAAATTCTAATTATAATTAAATGACAGCGGAAGCCTTAATAAAGTCAAAAATCTAAAAGGAAATGATCGAACTCCTTAATCCGACAAGCCGGTCACCATCAAGCCCCTGCACATTGATCATTGTAATATCAGCCAAAGGCTGAGCAAGATTTCCTACTTTAAATAAACAAAACTAACCAATGTGCAGGCAAGACATATAGGAATATCTTGCAAATCCATTTCAATGCTGTACAGGGTTAAATAAACAATATAAATAAACTTTAGATCAAACCAGAATTTACTTTCGAACAGATTTGTATCAAACTTTCTTTCTTTCTAAAACTCTATATGATCAATACAATAATAATAATTTCGAAACCTTGTGAGTAGGAAGCAACATTACTGAAAAGGTCTAGTGAGCTAGCTAGGCTCACCAGAAAAGAACACCAAAGCCCCTAGTATGCATACCCCTTACATGAGACGTTGTTAACTCAAGAAGGAAGACAATTGGCAAGAGTATTGATCAACATACCCCCAACTACTAAATATAATGGTTGAGACGAATGTTAGCTCAACATGCTTCCAACTCGGAGAATACCGCTTACCGGCAAACCCCAAACTTTAGAAATATGAAAAACTCCTAAAAATTGAAAAACTTGCTCATGCTCAAAATAAATATCAAACTAAATAATATAGAGGAACTTCCTCTTCATAAAATAAATCTCAAACTAAATAAATATAGAGGAACTTCCTCTTGATAAAATAAATCTCAAACTAGTCTCATTGAGGAACTTCCTCCGAATAATATAAATCTTCAAATTTTCATAACTTCTTTCAAAATAAAACTTTAATAATAATATTTTCAATTCAAATAATCAAGCTTTATAAAAGGGTTTCACAATGTAAGTTCTCAAAACCAATCCAACAGTATTAATCAAACACATACAAAATAACTGTACAGGTTTAGTAAGAAATCTTACCTTATCCGCAATAACAATCAACAAACCTCAAAACACTAGTCAAAAAAAGTTCTTCTACAAACCCGGAATCTACAATATATTAACATATGTAGTATAAGTCGCTTATCGTATACCTAGAATTGACTCAACTTAATCCAAGGCGATACTACATGTACCACGATTCTATCACTATTGCATCTATATGCTAAATTAGTAATACCACACACAAGACTATCAAAGCAACATACAAGACACGCATACAACCATTACACGCATACAAGACCACCAAACCAGCAAGAACTTGCAGCAAGCATAACTTCTAGCATACAACTCCGATTCATGCGATTCTTGAGCCTAAATTCATTATCTTTTCGTGATCTACAACTTCTGTGAAGGACTCAAATTCTAAAAACCAGCGCAGAACTACGTAAAACGATCCAAACAGAACAGCATCAAAGACAACATCACAACAGCAACCAGAAACTTGCAGAAGGCATAACTCTTACCATATAAATCCGAATCATGAAATTCTTGAGCCTAAGTTTATTATCTTTTCGAGATCTACAACTTTCATGAAGTAACCAAGACCTAAAACTGAACTTACCAACGAAAACAGAGAGCCTAAACAGAACAACGACAAAATAACAATTGTAGTAGTATAACAAAATAGCATAACAAATATTGTAGTCACATACCACAGAAAACAAGACCACTACAACAGCAACAACATCAAACACAACAACAATAACATACATAATTCCCCCCCAAATTAATTAACTCAAGAACCCTAACTTGACAAAGCCCTAAAAATGAATAAATCTGAAATTAAAACTTAAGATCAACACTTACTTTGATGGATCTTTAAAATACTTAAGGAAACACTCGAAAATCGCCCCTTTTGCTTTGAACTTCGACTTCAAACCCTAAGGGTTCAAAAATCACTTTGTTATATTCAATCACCCACAAAAGTGACAAAACTAAGAGAAGGTGAAGATGAATAAGTAGAGTTTAAGAGTGATTAAGATTGAAGTAGTAATATAAATGGTGAAAGGAAAATAAAAAAAAAAGAAGAAGAAGAAGAAGGAGACGTTCCTCTGTAGTGAGGAGTAGTAAGAAGCAAGCTTTAAAATGAAAGCTTTGTAAAGGTTGTAAGTTGATTTCCTCTTTTTCCTTTTTATTTTTTTGTTTTATTTTTTTGTTTTTTTTTTTTGTTTTCTTTTTATTGTTTTATATACATAATTATATATATTTAAATATCCTTTTATTTTACTTATTTAACCTCCTTATTATATAGGGACCTAATTAGAGATCTAAGAACTATTGATCACTTCTAAAGCTAGAGTGGGAAATATTATTTTTAATAAAAGGAGATATAAAATTACTTTCGTAAAATTATTTAATGTAATAATTACTAGATAAATGACATAAAAATACGGGGTGTTACAATCTACCCCCCTTAAAAGAAGTTTCGCCCCGAAACTTAGGACAAAAACTCGAGGTTAGAATATGACTCTTGTTTTTAAAACAACTCGAGGTTAGAATATGACTCTTGTTTTTAAAACAACTCATTAACTTTATAAGTTAACCAACTATTAAGACTTGAAGTAATCAACCTCAACTTGTACTACACTTTCTTATATAAGAGCCTTAAACAAAACAAACCACAAATGAACAAAACTACGCACGAACCATCACACATAACAATAACCACAATCAAACAATAATGCATGAATAATACAAGTTAATAGCATAAATCCTACCCCCCTTAAAAAGGGAGTTACGTCCTCGTAACACAAACTTACCTAGGTGAAGAGATAAGGGTACTTAAGACGCATGACATCCTCGGCTTCCCAAGTAGCCTCCTCTGAGTTGTGATTCGACCACAATACTTTCACTATCTTTGTCTCACCTCGCCGAGTCTTTCGAACTTTGTGATCTAGAATTTTAACTGGAAACTCCTCATATGTCATGTTATTATCTAGCTGAAGAGACTCAGGCTGTAGCACATGTGACGGGTCACTAATGTATCTTCGGAGTTGAGATACATGAAATACATTATGTGCTCGATCGACCCCAGGTGGCAACGCCAATCTATAAGCAACTTCGCCTATCCTCTCCAAAATCTCATATGGGCCAATGAACTTTGGGCTCAACTTACCCTTCTTCCCGAATCTCATCACTCCCTTCATAGGGGAAACTCTAAGTAACACCTTCTCTCCAACCTGAAACTGTTCATGCCGACGATGCTTATCACCATAACTCTTTTGTCTATCTTGTGCTTCTTTCATCTTCTGCTGGATGAGCTTTACTTGCTCAACAGTCTCCTGAATCATCTCTGGACCAATCACAATAGATTCACCAATATCGCTCCAACATAAGGGAGTACGACATCGCCGACCATACAAGGCTTCAAATGGAGCCATCTGAATGGTAGAATGGTAGCTGTTATTGTATGAGAACTCTATCAAATCTAGTTTATCCTCCCAAGAACCTTGAAACTCTAGCGCACAAGCCCGCAACATATCTTCCAATGTTTGGATAGTGCGCTCTGTCTGGCCATCTGTAGCAGGGTGAAAAGCTGTACTCATCTTTAACTTAGTCCCCAATGCTTCTTGGAGTTTTTGCCAAAAGTTAGACAAGAACCGACTATCTCTATCTGAAACAATATCACTAGGAACGCCATGAAGTCTAATTACGTGCTCCCTGTAAGCAGTAGCCAATCTTTCATGCTTCCAAGTATCTTTCATGGGAACAAAATGAGCAGACTTAGTGAGACGATCAACAATAACCCAAATCATATTATTTCCCTTTGGAGTTCTTGGAAGTCCACAAATAAAATCCATAGAGATCGAATCCCATTTCCACTCGGGAACCTCTAAAGGTTGAATCATTCCTTGAGGCCTTTTGTGCTCACTCTTGACCTTTTGACAAGTCAAACATCTTGAGACATACATAGCAACATCCTTCTTCATACCAGGCCACCAAAATGTCTGCTTAAGATCCTTGTACATCTTGTCGCCCCCAGGATGAACAGAATATTGGGCTGTATGAGATTCTTCTAGGATCCTCTCTTTTAATTCTAGAACATTAGGAACACACAATCTCCCTTGGAACCTCACACTACCATCCTCAGCAACTATAAAATTATGAGGCTCCTTAGCTTGCTTTTCTTTCAAGAATTGATCATGCACTTGTGCTTCTTTGATCTCGTCATATAGCGTGGACTGGATCGTAAGAGAATTAAGTTGGGCTCCAAGTCGTAATATCTCCACATCAAGGTTTTGAAACTCCTCGCGAAGTCGATTTCTCGAACGCAAGGTTTGCAAATAGTTGAGAGGACTTCCTACTAAGTGCATCTGCAACAACATTGGCCTTGCCCTCGTGGTATTGAATCTCCATATCATAATCTTTTATCAATTCCAACCACCTCCTCTGTCTCATGTTCAACTCTCTTTGAGTGAAAATGTACTTTAGGCTTTTGTGGTCCGAATATATCTTGAATGATGTGCCAAGAAGATAATGTCGCCAGATCTTAAGTGCGAAAGCAACTGCCGCCAACTCTAGATCATGGGTCGGGTAATTCAATTCATGGTTCTTCAATTGCCTTGAAGCATAAGCAACAACCTTTTTATCTTGCATAAGCACACAACCAAGACCACTCTTTGAAGCATCTGTGAACACTTCATACTCTAAGTTTTCATCAGGTAAGGTCAATACAGGAGCTGTGGTAAGACGTTCCTTTAAAACTTGGAATGCCCTCTCACATTCATCATCCCAATGATACTTAGTGTTCTTTCTCATCAATGCAGTTAATGGACGAGCTATCTTTGAGAAATCCTTCACAAATCTCCTATAATAACCAGCTAAGCCTAAGAAACTGCGAATCTCAGTCACGCTCTTTGGAGTAGGCCACTTAGAAACAGCTTGAACTTTTGCTGGATCAACAGAGACTCCCTCCTTAGAAATGATATGACCAAGAAAAGCAACTTTCTCAAGCCAGAATTCATACTTTGAAAACTTCGCATACAGTTGATTCTCCCTGAGGACATGAAGAATATATCGAAGATGCTCTTCATGCTCACTAGCATTCTTTGAATAAATCAGTATATCATCAATGAACACAACCACAAACTTATCAAGATACGGACGAAAAACTCTATTCATCAAGTCCATGAAAACAGCTGGAGCATTAGTCAATCCGAAGGGCATAACAGTAAACTCATAGTGCCCATACCGAGTTCGAAAGGCTGTCTTCGGAATATCATTCTCCGCAATACGAAGTTGGTGATATCCAGATCTCAGATCAATTTTAGAGAACACTCCAGCTCCCTTTAACTGATCGAACAAATCATCTATTCTTGGCAAGGGATACTTGTTTTTCACCGTGGCATTATTGAGCTCCCTGTAATCAATACATAGGCGAAGACTCCCATCCTTCTTCTTCACGAATAGAACAGGTGCACCCCATGGGGATACACTAGGTCGAATGCACCCCTTGTCAAGCAATTCTTCCAACTGAGCCTTAAGCTCTTTCATCTCAGCAGGCGCCATCCTATAAGGAGGCTTAGAAATAGGCCCAGTTCCGGGCATCAAGTCAATACTGAACTCAACATCACGTTTTGGAGGCATTTCAGGAATCTCATCAGGAAAGACATCTAAAAATTCTTTGACAACTCGAACATCCTCGATATGTGGCTCTTCCATGCTAGTATCATGAACATGGCAAAGGTACATTGGACATCCCTTCCTCAAGTATGATTTTAGAGTCAAAGCAGAAATTATTTTAAAAGAAGACCCTTTGTAAAACTCATGGACTCCACTAGGACCAACTATAGACACTTTTTGTTTCTCACAATCAATCTTGGCTTTATACTTGCTAAGCCAATCCATCCCTAGGATTACATCAAAATCATGTAAAGGAAAGAGTATCAAATCAGCTACTAGGGTGGTACTACCACACATGATGGGGACATCAGAATACAAGGTATGACAAGACACACTGACACCAGAAGGCATAGAAATATCAATCTCACAAGTTCTAGAATTTTCTAAGTGCAACTTTTTCACAAGGGACTCAGACACAAAAGAATGAGAAGCACCAGAGTCGAATAGAACATAAGCATGTATCGAATGGATAGAGAAAGTACCAGTCACCACATTGCCCTTGGCGTTCGCCTCAGTCTGGTTCATCACGTGCATATTCCCAGAGTTCCTCTTGGCATCACCTCTATGAGCTTGAGTTGCATTGGAGGTCCCTCCACTACGATCAGAAGTCGCATTCCCTGGAGTAGAAGGTGGAGGATTGTTGGCACTATGGGGTTTCTTATCGGATTGTGCTCCATTTCTTGATCTCAACTCAGGTCGGTAACTTTTGGCGTTAGGATTTCTATGGCATTCGAAGGCACGATGCCCCTTTATACCACAATAATTACATTCCACCAAGTTACCATCACAATCTTTCCCAGGATGATTCTTTGGACAATACTTGCAATAGAACACCCTCTCAGCAGTCTTCTGGTTGCGGCTTTGGGTCTGGCTGTGGGAAGTGGAATTTTGATTGTCCTTTGAGAACTGCTGACTCGAACCTCCCTTGTTGTAGCTACCATCAGAATCACGATTTTTGAAGTTTCGGTTTCTATTGAAACCCCCTCTACCCTTGTTATGATTAGTGGAACCAGATGTGTCACCCTTGTCATTCGATGCAGTTGGAGTGGATTTTAGCTTCTTGGCAGCTAGTCTCTTTTCCTCAATCCTCTCAGCATTACAAGCACGGGTATACACCTCTTTCACTGTAGCATACTCACCCGCACCCATTCTAGAATGAAGCTCAGGATCTAACTTCTCTTCAAATTTTACAGCTCTCTCTTGCTCATCAGGAACTAGCCCTTTAGCGAAGCGAGCCAACTCCTGGAATTTCACATAGAAATCATGAACGGACATGTCTCCCTGAATGAGGTCATTGAATTCTTGCCTCTTCCTTTTCCTCATATGGGCCGGAAAGAACTCATCATGGATAGCCTTCTTGAACTCGGTCCAACCGAATTCTTTCTCCTCCATGTGCTCCTCTCCTTCTTCATCCACAATGACCTTGGTAGTCAGGTCAAACTTGTTGTGAGTCCACCAGAGATCCGCATCCTCAACCAAGTAATAGGAAGCAGAATCGACCTTCATATGATCAGGGACCTGGAGAGATGTGAAGATTTTATCAAACTCTCTAATCCAATTCTCCATCTTTATAGGGTCTCCTTTACCATCGAATGTTGGTGGTTTCTTTTGGTCAATTGCTTTGGAAATAGCTGTAGTCTTGGTGCCAACATCATCAGGAGTAGGATTAGTAGGAGTATTGATAGCATTAGCTTGCGCTGCAGCAAGTCTCTCCATAGCTTCAGTTAAGGCTTGAGTAGATTGAGCCATTTGGCGCATCATCCGACTCGAACTTGAGCGTTTACCATGTTTCTGTTTACGCAACATCTTAATATTGCAACAGAACAAAATAAACAAAATGAGTTGTCATTGACAATCCATAGTTAGAAGTAAAAATAAAACAACAAAGATAATTCACACATTACTAACAACTATAAGTTTCTCAAATCAACCAATTAACCAAGTAAATAATAATAAGAGGAAAACAAAAGAAAAAATGGCATCAATACACAATGACTAGTCCCTTATTCCCCATATCTCAACCTCACAGCGGCTTTCAAAATTTTAACAATTTTATTTACCTATTCTTATTTAAAGTTATACTAATTAAGTCTTAGTAACCTAGGCTCTGATACCAACTGTAACAACCCTGAATTTTCCGATATGGAAATAATACATATCACCTGAAATAAAACTCAGAAAATCTCAAGGTTGTTATGCCGCGATAACTAATTATAGTCACCGCAAGGCTAGTGGTTCTACCTGTAAACTAATAATTAAAAGATTAATTAACTAACTATTACAGTCCAACAAAGTAAACCAAAAATAGTTATTACAACCCAAATTAAATTCTAATTATAATTAAATGACAGCGGAAGCCTTAATAAAGTCAAAAATCTAAAAGGAAATGATCGCACTCCTTAATCCGACAAGCCGGTCACCATCAAGCCCCTGCACATTGATCATTGTAATATCAGCCAAAGGCTGAGCAAGATTTCCTACTTTAAATAAACAAAACTAACCAATGTGCAGGCAAGACATATAGGAATATCTTGCAAATCCATTTCAATGCTGTACAGGGTTAAATAAACAATATAAATAAACTTTAGATCAAACCAGAATTTACTTTCGAACAGATTTGTATCAAACTTTCTTTCTTTCTAAAACTCTATATGATCAATACAATAATAATAATTTCGAAACCTTGTGAGTAGGAAGCAACATTACTGAAAAGGTCTAGTGAGCTAGCTAGGCTCACCAGAAAAGAACACCAAAGCCCCTAGTATGCATACCCCTTACATGAGACGTTGTTAACTCAAGAAGGAAGACAATTGGCAAGAGTATTGATCAACATACCCCCAACTACTAAATATAATGGTTGAGACGAATGTTAGCTCAACATGCTTCCAACTCGGAGAATACCGCTTACCGGCAAACCCCAAACTTTAGAAATATGAAAAACTCCTAAAAATTGAAAAACTTGCTCATGCTCAAAATAAATATCAAACTAAATAATATAGAGGAACTTCCTCTTCATAAAATAAATCTCAAACTAAATAAATATAGAGGAACTTCCTCTTGATAAAATAAATCTCAAACTAGTCTCATTGAGGAACTTCCTCCGAATAATATAAATCTTCAAATTTTCATAACTTCTTTCAAAATAAAACTTTAATAATAATATTTTCAATTCAAATAATCAAGCTTTATAAAAGGGTTTCACAATGTAAGTTCTCAAAACCAATCCAACAGTATTAATCAAACACATACAAAATAACTGTACAGGTTTAGTAAGAAATCTTACCTTATCCGCAATAACAATCAACAAACCTCAAAACACTAGTCAAAAAAAGTTCTTCTACAAACCCGGAATCTACAATATATTAACATATGTAGTATAAGTCGCTTATCGTATACCTAGAATTGACTCAACTTAATCCAAGGCGATACTACATGTACCACGATTCTATCACTATTGCATCTATATGCTAAATTAGTAATACCACACACAAGACTATCAAAGCAACATACAAGACACGCATACAACCATTACACGCATACAAGACCACCAAACCAGCAAGAACTTGCAGCAAGCATAACTTCTAGCATACAACTCCGATTCATGCGATTCTTGAGCCTAAATTCATTATCTTTTCGTGATCTACAACTTCTGTGAAGGACTCAAATTCTAAAAACCAGCGCAGAACTACGTAAAACGATCCAAACAGAACAGCATCAAAGACAACATCACAACAGCAACCAGAAACTTGCAGAAGGCATAACTCTTACCATATAAATCCGAATCATGAAATTCTTGAGCCTAAGTTTATTATCTTTTCGAGATCTACAACTTTCATGAAGTAACCAAGACCTAAAACTGAACTTACCAACGAAAACAGAGAGCCTAAACAGAACAACGACAAAATAACAATTGTAGTAGTATAACAAAATAGCATAACAAATATTGTAGTCACATACCACAGAAAACAAGACCACTACAACAGCAACAACATCAAACACAACAACAATAACATACATAATTCCCCCCCAAATTAATTAACTCAAGAACCCTAACTTGACAAAGCCCTAAAAATGAATAAATCTGAAATTAAAACTTAAGATCAACACTTACTTTGATGGATCTTTAAAATACTTAAGGAAACACTCGAAAATCGCCCCTTTTGCTTTGAACTTCGACTTCAAACCCTAAGGGTTCAAAAATCACTTTGTTATATTCAATCACCCACAAAAGTGACAAAACTAAGAGAAGGTGAAGATGAATAAGTAGAGTTTAAGAGTGATTAAGATTGAAGTAGTAATATAAATGGTGAAAGGAAAATAAAAAAAAAAGAAGAAGAAGAAGAAGGAGACGTTCCTCTGTAGTGAGGAGTAGTAAGAAGCAAGCTTTAAAATGAAAGCTTTGTAAAGGTTGTAAGTTGATTTCCTCTTTTTCCTTTTTATTTTTTTGTTTTATTTTTTTGTTTTTTTTTTTTTGTTTTCTTTTTATTGTTTTATATACATAATTATATATATTTAAATATCCTTTTATTTTACTTATTTAACCTCCTTATTATATAGGGACCTAATTAGAGATCTAAGAACTATTGATCACTTCTAAAGCTAGAGTGGGAAATATTATTTTTAATAAAAGGAGATATAAAATTACTTTCGTAAAATTATTTAATGTAATAATTACTAGATAAATGACATAAAAATACGGGGTGTTACAATCTACCCCCCTTAAAAGAAGTTTCGCCCCGAAACTTAGGACAAAAACTCGAGGTTAGAATATGACTCTTGTTTTTAAAACAACTCGAGGTTAGAATATGACTCTTGTTTTTAAAACAACTCATTAACTTTATAAGTTAACCAACTATTAAGACTTGAAGTAATCAACCTCAACTTGTACTACACTTTCTTATATAAGAGCCTTAAACAAAACAAACCACAAATGAACAAAACTACGCACGAACCATCACACATAACAATAACCACAATCAAACAATAATGCATGAATAATACAAGTTAATAGCATAAATCCTACCCCCCTTAAAAAGGGAGTTACGTCCTCGTAACACAAACTTACCTAGGTGAAGAGATAAGGGTACTTAAGACGCATGACATCCTCGGCTTCCCAAGTAGCCTCCTCTGAGTTGTGATTCGACCACAATACTTTCACTATCTTTGTCTCACCTCGCCGAGTCTTTCGAACTTTGTGATCTAGAATTTTAACTGGAAACTCCTCATATGTCATGTTATTATCTAGCTGAAGAGACTCAGGCTGTAGCACATGTGACGGGTCACTAATGTATCTTCGGAGTTGAGATACATGAAATACATTATGTGCTCGATCGACCCCAGGTGGCAACGCCAATCTATAAGCAACTTCGCCTATCCTCTCCAAAATCTCATATGGGCCAATGAACTTTGGGCTCAACTTACCCTTCTTCCCGAATCTCATCACTCCCTTCATAGGGGAAACTCTAAGTAACACCTTCTCTCCAACCTGAAACTGTTCATGCCGACGATGCTTATCACCATAACTCTTTTGTCTATCTTGTGCTTCTTTCATCTTCTGCTGGATGAGCTTTACTTGCTCAACAGTCTCCTGAATCATCTCTGGACCAATCACAATAGATTCACCAATATCGCTCCAACATAAGGGAGTACGACATCGCCGACCATACAAGGCTTCAAATGGAGCCATCTGAATGGTAGAATGGTAGCTGTTATTGTATGAGAACTCTATCAAATCTAGTTTATCCTCCCAAGAACCTTGAAACTCTAGCGCACAAGCCCGCAACATATCTTCCAATGTTTGGATAGTGCGCTCTGTCTGGCCATCTGTAGCAGGGTGAAAAGCTGTACTCATCTTTAACTTAGTCCCCAATGCTTCTTGGAGTTTTTGCCAAAAGTTAGACAAGAACCGACTATCTCTATCTGAAACAATATCACTAGGAACGCCATGAAGTCTAATTACGTGCTCCCTGTAAGCAGTAGCCAATCTTTCATGCTTCCAAGTATCTTTCATGGGAACAAAATGAGCAGACTTAGTGAGACGATCAACAATAACCCAAATCATATTATTTCCCTTTGGAGTTCTTGGAAGTCCACAAATAAAATCCATAGAGATCGAATCCCATTTCCACTCGGGAACCTCTAAAGGTTGAATCATTCCTTGAGGCCTTTTGTGCTCACTCTTGACCTTTTGACAAGTCAAACATCTTGAGACATACATAGCAACATCCTTCTTCATACCAGGCCACCAAAATGTCTGCTTAAGATCCTTGTACATCTTGTCGCCCCCAGGATGAACAGAATATTGGGCTGTATGAGATTCTTCTAGGATCCTCTCTTTTAATTCTAGAACATTAGGAACACACAATCTCCCTTGGAACCTCACACTACCATCCTCAGCAACTATAAAATTATGAGGCTCCTTAGCTTGCTTTTCTTTCAAGAATTGATCATGCACTTGTGCTTCTTTGATCTCGTCATATAGCGTGGACTGGATCGTAAGAGAATTAAGTTGGGCTCCAAGTCGTAATATCTCCACATCAAGGTTTTGAAACTCCTCGCGAAGTCGATTTCTCGAACGCAAGGTTTGCAAATAGTTGAGAGGACTTCCTACTAAGTGCATCTGCAACAACATTGGCCTTGCCCTCGTGGTATTGAATCTCCATATCATAATCTTTTATCAATTCCAACCACCTCCTCTGTCTCATGTTCAACTCTCTTTGAGTGAAAATGTACTTTAGGCTTTTGTGGTCCGAATATATCTTGAATGATGTGCCAAGAAGATAATGTCGCCAGATCTTAAGTGCGAAAGCAACTGCCGCCAACTCTAGATCATGGGTCGGGTAATTCAATTCATGGTTCTTCAATTGCCTTGAAGCATAAGCAACAACCTTTTTATCTTGCATAAGCACACAACCAAGACCACTCTTTGAAGCATCTGTGAACACTTCATACTCTAAGTTTTCATCAGGTAAGGTCAATACAGGAGCTGTGGTAAGACGTTCCTTTAAAACTTGGAATGCCCTCTCACATTCATCATCCCAATGATACTTAGTGTTCTTTCTCATCAATGCAGTTAATGGACGAGCTATCTTTGAGAAATCCTTCACAAATCTCCTATAATAACCAGCTAAGCCTAAGAAACTGCGAATCTCAGTCACGCTCTTTGGAGTAGGCCACTTAGAAACAGCTTGAACTTTTGCTGGATCAACAGAGACTCCCTCCTTAGAAATGATATGACCAAGAAAAGCAACTTTCTCAAGCCAGAATTCATACTTTGAAAACTTCGCATACAGTTGATTCTCCCTGAGGACATGAAGAATATATCGAAGATGCTCTTCATGCTCACTAGCATTCTTTGAATAAATCAGTATATCATCAATGAACACAACCACAAACTTATCAAGATACGGACGAAAAACTCTATTCATCAAGTCCATGAAAACAGCTGGAGCATTAGTCAATCCGAAGGGCATAACAGTAAACTCATAGTGCCCATACCGAGTTCGAAAGGCTGTCTTCGGAATATCATTCTCCGCAATACGAAGTTGGTGATATCCAGATCTCAGATCAATTTTAGAGAACACTCCAGCTCCCTTTAACTGATCGAACAAATCATCTATTCTTGGCAAGGGATACTTGTTTTTCACCGTGGCATTATTGAGCTCCCTGTAATCAATACATAGGCGAAGACTCCCATCCTTCTTCTTCACGAATAGAACAGGTGCACCCCATGGGGATACACTAGGTCGAATGCACCCCTTGTCAAGCAATTCTTCCAACTGAGCCTTAAGCTCTTTCATCTCAGCAGGCGCCATCCTATAAGGAGGCTTAGAAATAGGCCCAGTTCCGGGCATCAAGTCAATACTGAACTCAACATCACGTTTTGGAGGCATTTCAGGAATCTCATCAGGAAAGACATCTAAAAATTCTTTGACAACTCGAACATCCTCGATATGTGGCTCTTCCATGCTAGTATCATGAACATGGCAAAGGTACATTGGACATCCCTTCCTCAAGTATGATTTTAGAGTCAAAGCAGAAATTATTTTAAAAGAAGACCCTTTGTAAAACTCATGGACTCCACTAGGACCAACTATAGACACTTTTTGTTTCTCACAATCAATCTTGGCTTTATACTTGCTAAGCCAATCCATCCCTAGGATTACATCAAAATCATGTAAAGGAAAGAGTATCAAATCAGCTACTAGGGTGGTACTACCACACATGATGGGGACATCAGAATACAAGGTATGACAAGACACACTGACACCAGAAGGCATAGAAATATCAATCTCACAAGTTCTAGAATTTTCTAAGTGCAACTTTTTCACAAGGGACTCAGACACAAAAGAATGAGAAGCACCAGAGTCGAATAGAACATAAGCATGTATCGAATGGATAGAGAAAGTACCAGTCACCACATTGCCCTTGGCGTTCGCCTCAGTCTGGTTCATCACGTGCATATTCCCAGAGTTCCTCTTGGCATCACCTCTATGAGCTTGAGTTGCATTGGAGGTCCCTCCACTACGATCAGAAGTCGCATTCCCTGGAGTAGAAGGTGGAGGATTGTTGGCACTATGGGGTTTCTTATCGGATTGTGCTCCATTTCTTGATCTCAACTCAGGTCGGTAACTTTTGGCGTTAGGATTTCTATGGCATTCGAAGGCACGATGCCCCTTTATACCACAATAATTACATTCCACCAAGTTACCATCACAATCTTTCCCAGGATGATTCTTTGGACAATACTTGCAATAGAACACCCTCTCAGCAGTCTTCTGGTTGCGGCTTTGGGTCTGGCTGTGGGAAGTGGAATTTTGATTGTCCTTTGAGAACTGCTGACTCGAACCTCCCTTGTTGTAGCTACCATCAGAATCACGATTTTTGAAGTTTCGGTTTCTATTGAAACCCCCTCTACCCTTGTTATGATTAGTGGAACCAGATGTGTCACCCTTGTCATTCGATGCAGTTGGAGTGGATTTTAGCTTCTTGGCAGCTAGTCTCTTTTCCTCAATCCTCTCAGCATTACAAGCACGGGTATACACCTCTTTCACTGTAGCATACTCACCCGCACCCATTCTAGAATGAAGCTCAGGATCTAACTTCTCTTCAAATTTTACAGCTCTCTCTTGCTCATCAGGAACTAGCCCTTTAGCGAAGCGAGCCAACTCCTGGAATTTCACATAGAAATCATGAACGGACATGTCTCCCTGAATGAGGTCATTGAATTCTTGCCTCTTCCTTTTCCTCATATGGGCCGGAAAGAACTCATCATGGATAGCCTTCTTGAACTCGGTCCAACCGAATTCTTTCTCCTCCATGTGCTCCTCTCCTTCTTCATCCACAATGACCTTGGTAGTCAGGTCAAACTTGTTGTGAGTCCACCAGAGATCCGCATCCTCAACCAAGTAATAGGAAGCAGAATCGACCTTCATATGATCAGGGACCTGGAGAGATGTGAAGATTTTATCAAACTCTCTAATCCAATTCTCCATCTTTATAGGGTCTCCTTTACCATCGAATGTTGGTGGTTTCTTTTGGTCAATTGCTTTGGAAATAGCTGTAGTCTTGGTGCCAACATCATCAGGAGTAGGATTAGTAGGAGTATTGATAGCATTAGCTTGCGCTGCAGCAAGTCTCTCCATAGCTTCAGTTAAGGCTTGAGTAGATTGAGCCATTTGGCGCATCATCCGACTCGAACTTGAGCGTTTACCATGTTTCTGTTTACGCAACATCTTAATATTGCAACAGAACAAAATAAACAAAATGAGTTGTCATTGACAATCCATAGTTAGAAGTAAAAATAAAACAACAAAGATAATTCACACATTACTAACAACTATAAGTTTCTCAAATCAACCAATTAACCAAGTAAATAATAATAAGAGGAAAACAAAAGAAAAAATGGCATCAATACACAATGACTAGTCCCTTATTCCCCATATCTCAACCTCACAGCGGCTTTCAAAATTTTAACAATTTTATTTACCTATTCTTATTTAAAGTTATACTAATTAAGTCTTAGTAACCTAGGCTCTGATACCAACTGTAACAACCCTGAATTTTCCGATATGGAAATAATACATATCACCTGAAATAAAACTCAGAAAATCTCAAGGTTGTTATGCCGCGATAACTAATTATAGTCACCGCAAGGCTAGTGGTTCTACCTGTAAACTAATAATTAAAAGATTAATTAACTAACTATTACAGTCCAACAAAGTAAACCAAAAATAGTTATTACAACCCAAATTAAATTCTAATTATAATTAAATGACAGCGGAAGCCTTAATAAAGTCAAAAATCTAAAAGGAAATGATCGCACTCCTTAATCCGACAAGCCGGTCACCATCAAGCCCCTGCACATTGATCATTGTAATATCAGCCAAAGGCTGAGCAAGATTTCCTACTTTAAATAAACAAAACTAACCAATGTGCAGGCAAGACATATAGGAATATCTTGCAAATCCATTTCAATGCTGTACAGGGTTAAATAAACAATATAAATAAACTTTAGATCAAACCAGAATTTACTTTCGAACAGATTTGTATCAAACTTTCTTTCTTTCTAAAACTCTATATGATCAATACAATAATAATAATTTCGAAACCTTGTGAGTAGGAAGCAACATTACTGAAAAGGTCTAGTGAGCTAGCTAGGCTCACCAGAAAAGAACACCAAAGCCCCTAGTATGCATACCCCTTACATGAGACGTTGTTAACTCAAGAAGGAAGACAATTGGCAAGAGTATTGATCAACATACCCCCAACTACTAAATATAATGGTTGAGACGAATGTTAGCTCAACATGCTTCCAACTCGGAGAATACCGCTTACCGGCAAACCCCAAACTTTAGAAATATGAAAAACTCCTAAAAATTGAAAAACTTGCTCATGCTCAAAATAAATATCAAACTAAATAATATAGAGGAACTTCCTCTTCATAAAATAAATCTCAAACTAAATAAATATAGAGGAACTTCCTCTTGATAAAATAAATCTCAAACTAGTCTCATTGAGGAACTTCCTCCGAATAATATAAATCTTCAAATTTTCATAACTTCTTTCAAAATAAAACTTTAATAATAATATTTTCAATTCAAATAATCAAGCTTTATAAAAGGGTTTCACAATGTAAGTTCTCAAAACCAATCCAACAGTATTAATCAAACACATACAAAATAACTGTACAGGTTTAGTAAGAAATCTTACCTTATCCGCAATAACAATCAACAAACCTCAAAACACTAGTCAAAAAAAGTTCTTCTACAAACCCGGAATCTACAATATATTAACATATGTAGTATAAGTCGCTTATCGTATACCTAGAATTGACTCAACTTAATCCAAGGCGATACTACATGTACCACGATTCTATCACTATTGCATCTATATGCTAAATTAGTAATACCACACACAAGACTATCAAAGCAACATACAAGACACGCATACAACCATTACACGCATACAAGACCACCAAACCAGCAAGAACTTGCAGCAAGCATAACTTCTAGCATACAACTCCGATTCATGCGATTCTTGAGCCTAAATTCATTATCTTTTCGTGATCTACAACTTCTGTGAAGGACTCAAATTCTAAAAACCAGCGCAGAACTACGTAAAACGATCCAAACAGAACAGCATCAAAGACAACATCACAACAGCAACCAGAAACTTGCAGAAGGCATAACTCTTACCATATAAATCCGAATCATGAAATTCTTGAGCCTAAGTTTATTATCTTTTCGAGATCTACAACTTTCATGAAGTAACCAAGACCTAAAACTGAACTTACCAACGAAAACAGAGAGCCTAAACAGAACAACGACAAAATAACAATTGTAGTAGTATAACAAAATAGCATAACAAATATTGTAGTCACATACCACAGAAAACAAGACCACTACAACAGCAACAACATCAAACACAACAACAATAACATACATAATTCCCCCCCAAATTAATTAACTCAAGAACCCTAACTTGACAAAGCCCTAAAAATGAATAAATCTGAAATTAAAACTTAAGATCAACACTTACTTTGATGGATCTTTAAAATACTTAAGGAAACACTCGAAAATCGCCCCTTTTGCTTTGAACTTCGACTTCAAACCCTAAGGGTTCAAAAATCACTTTGTTATATTCAATCACCCACAAAAGTGACAAAACTAAGAGAAGGTGAAGATGAATAAGTAGAGTTTAAGAGTGATTAAGATTGAAGTAGTAATATAAATGGTGAAAGGAAAATTAAAAAAAAAAAAAAAAGAAGAAGAAGAAGGAGACGTTCCTCTGTAGTGAGGAGTAGTAAGAAGCAAGCTTTAAAATGAAAGCTTTGTAAAGGTTGTAAGTTGATTTCCTCTTTTTCCTTTTTATTTTTATTTTTTTATTTTTTTTTTTGTTTTCTTTTTATTGTTTTATATACATAATTATATATATTTAAATATCCTTTTATTTTACTTATTTAACCTCCTTATTATATAGGGACCTAATTAGAGATCTAAGAACTATTGATCACTTCTAAAGCTAGAGTGGGAAATATTATTTTTAATAAAAGGAGATATAAAATTACTTTCGTAAAATTATTTAATGTAATAATTACTAGATAAATGACATAAAAATACGGGGTGTTACATAATTAAATACTGAAGCAATAATCCCAAAAGTCTATAAATCAATACTTAAATACACCATAAAACTGTATCTTCCCAACAGACTGGGATAAACTAAACCATTATGAAAAGAAAACATAAACTAGACTCTGGTTCACTCTACTGATCACATCAATACTCAACCCGAACCAAACGAGAGCCCACTTATGCGTCTGCATCATCACCTGAAATGGGGGGGTCCACCGTCAGTGGCGAGTAACTAGGCTGTCCCTCTTAAATGAGGGACCGCTAACCATATAATAGCATAGAATCAACCAAGAAAATCATGCAAAAACACATGGAAATACGTACAAAAATACATACGGGATACGTACAAAAATACGTATAAAAATATGTACAAAAATACGTAGAAAAATACGTAGAAAATACGTATACAAATACGTATAAGATACGATTACAATACGTATAAAATACCTGCAAAATACGGTTAGAAATACGTACAAAATACGTATAAAATACGAGTACAATACGTATAAAATACCAGAAAAATACGGTTAGGAATACATACCATATACGTATAAATTACAAATGCAAATACGTACGAATATACATACAAAATACATATAGAAATACAGACCAAATCACTTATACATAATACATGTAAATACACGTACAACATACACTCAAATACATGTAAATACAGACTTACCAAACGTACGCAGCGGAAGACTTAATATTACAAAATTAATACAAAAACACACCATAATTCACATATATACACATATAACAGAATCCTTCCCGTGAAATACTTATCTTATCACATTTTACCCATAAACCCTTCTTTTAGCCATCTTATTGGACCGGTCATTATGCTCGTTGAGGATCCCGTGTGCACCTCAACTTTCCTAAAACATGCCGTGGTGAACTCGTATATTCAACCCGTAGCCCTCCTTTGCAAGAACTAAGCCTAAGCTATGGCCATAACCCCTAAATAGCAGCTCGTGTACTACTACTTAGACGACTACATATCTTAAGATCCAGAACTGCCCAGAGACCGCAGTACGGCAGTGGCTTCGACTTAACCCGATCTGATGACTCGTGTATCATCAAATGGGCGTCCGTATCGTATCTTGTCTTTTCTAAAGGCCATCGTGAGACCACTAATTCACAACATCTTTTCTAAAGGCCATCTTGAGACCACTAGTTCATATCATCTTTTCTCAAGGCCATCTTGAGACCACTAGTTCATATCATCTTTTCTAAAGGCCATCTTGAGACCACTAGTTCATATCATCTTTTCTAAAGGCCATCTTGAGACCACTAGTTCATATCATCTTTTCTAAAGGCCATCTTGAGACCACTAGTTCATATCATCTTTTCTAAAGGCCATCTTGAGACCACTAGTTCATATCATCTTATAACTTTCCTTTTAATCATATTGTTGTTTTCCTTCATATTACAACTTACCCCTATTAATTCCTTTTAATTCCTTTAATTATATTAATTCCTAAAATTACCTTCTAATATTATTATAAGTCAAAAATTAAACCAAAATTGATCCAAGTAAAAAGGGCCACTCGACATTTTTAATTATAACATAATAATTAAATTAATTCATTAAACAATCATATAAACAATTTGATAAATCATTTAAATCAACAATTACCAACAAATATTGCCTAACACATGATAAAAATTCTATTTTCCATATTCCATACCACTCGACTTATATATATTCATACCAAAATTAATACTTTAAATTAATTACATGCAATTATCAGTAAACAATTATATAAACTTAACAATAAACAGTAAAATCATGCTTTGAACATTTAATCATCAAAATTGAACCAGAACAAGATTAAAATCCATTCCTTAATATACATGAACCACACGGCATTCATGAGACAAACAACCATCAAGAACAATTTCAAGAATCAATAATAATATGATTAAGTAAAGATTAAATTAAATACTAATCCAAGATTTAACAAGATTCAATGATAAAAATCAGATTTTTAATTCCCTTTTAATAATTAAGCCATTCGACATTTTTGGTAACATGAACAAAATTAAGTGTTTTTAATTTAAGACTTTAATCTAACAATTAAACAATCAAGATAATTATATTAATTCAAGAAAAGATCATTAAAATCATCTTCATATCACTCGACATTCATGGGAAAAATCAAGAACAAGATTAGACAATTTTCATACAATTATATCATACAATCATACAACTAAATAAATTGCTTAATCATAAAATTAATTAAAACATGTAAAGATCCATCAAGATTCATAAAAATAACAAGGAAATAACATGAATATTATTTCACATGGTTCGAAATTTTATAACCTATACATGATACTAATTCTATCAATTTTCATGAATTAATCCTAATTAACTATATGGAAAACTTGTATCAAATTTAAATGAGATAGTCTAGTTACCTTAGATTAGGAAAGAAAACAAAGAAAATTTTCCTTTGGAGCCTTGAAATCACACGGCCAAACTAGAGAAAAATATTAGGGTTTCTTGAGAGTTTGAAAATAGGAAAAAGGAAATAGGAATATTGTTCCCAAACTTAATTATAAGGAAACAAAAGAATAAAATAAAAAAAAATAAAAAAAACTAATCAAAGGAGAGGGCCGTAGTTTTGGGAGAGAGTAGGGGAAAAGATAGTTTTTTTAGGTGGACTTAGTAAAGGGGGTAGACTAGGTTTTATCAATTTAAAATATATTTAAAATATTATTAATTAAATAAATAGTAAAATTACTTAATCAATAATAAACTAAAAAGAAAAAAAACAAACCCTAGCCACTACATAAGGGGGCCGGCCAAGAGGAGTGAGAGTTGGGTCATAGGCCCAATTTCAGGTTAAGGAAGAAAATAACTTTAAACAGTCCAAATAAATTGGGCCTTTTGGACTTAGAATAGTAAAATAATATAAATAAACCGCGAAATTTTCTGGCCCTAAATTTCGGGTTATTACAAATCCTACCAACAATAAGTTTCTAACAGCAGAACAAAAGAGGGCTACTTATTTCTGTGATTACTGCAAGATATATGGGCATACTATTCAAAGATGCTTCAAGATTCATGGATATCCTGATAAACCAAAAAAGATTGTTGCATACTCTGCTA
The DNA here is from genome assembly GCA_951394345.1 of Salicornia ramosissima. Classification (NCBI taxonomy): domain Eukaryota; kingdom Viridiplantae; phylum Streptophyta; class Magnoliopsida; order Caryophyllales; family Amaranthaceae; genus Salicornia; species Salicornia ramosissima. Next base: position 57,772,009 of record OX596233.1, on the reverse strand, counting down.
GTCAACCTCAAGAAGCCACAGGATCTACTACACCAACTCTAACTATTGATCAATACAATAAACTCATGCACCTCATTGATTCTAAACAAGATGAATCTGCTCCAATTCAATCTTCTCATACTGCTCAACTTGCTGGTAACAACTATTCTTCTACTTCTATTCCTTATTCATCTTGGATTTTAGATAGTGGTGCATGCCACAGACCACATTTGCAATAATCTACATTTCTTTACTTCTTTTTCTGCAATTTCTAATAATCATTTTCTTACAATTCCTGATGGTACTAGAGTGGCAGTAACACATATTGGAACAATTACTTTGATTAATGGTCTAATTCTTAAAAATGTTTTACATGTTCCAAATTTTCATTTTAATCTAATTTCTATTAATAAATTTTGTACTGATCATGACTTTGTTGCAATTTTTTCTTCTTCTGATTGCATTCTTCAGGGGGTTTCTCTTCAGCCTCTTGTTCTTGGTAGCTTAAAAGATGGGCTATACTACCTTCAATCTTCTTTGCTAAATTTTCCTCTCAATTATGCTTATCCTTCAAAGCATTCTGTCCTTACAGTTTCTTGCAAAATGGAAGTTGATCAAGCCAAACTATGGCATTTGAGGATGGGACATATGCCTTTTAATAAGCTCAAATTAGTAGATAATACTCTAAATGTCAAAAAATGCATTGATATAACTATCTGTCAAATCTGTCCTTTTTCTAGACAAACTAGATTACCATTTGATCATAGTGAAATAAAATCTAATTCTTGTTTCCAACTTGTGCACATAGATGTATGGGGTCCTTATAAAGATCTCACATATAATAATTTCCATTCTTTTCTTACTATTGTAGATGATTTTACAAGAATGACTTGGGTGTAGTTTCTTAATTCCAAAGCTAATGCAGTTTCATCTTTCCAATCTGTTTTTCAATATGTTGAAAATCATTTCCAAACTAACATTAAAATTGTCAGAACTGATAATGCTCCTGAACTTACTAAAGGAAAAATGCTTGATTTTTTCTTAAGCAAATGCATCATAAATCAAAAATCTTGCCCCAATACTCCTCAAAAAAATGGAGTTGTAGAAAGAAAACACAATACATCTTTTGAAAACTGCAAGATCTTTATATTTTCAGTCTAAATTACCAATTCAGTATTGGGGTGAATGTGTTTTGACAGCTGCTCATTTGATAAACAGAATGCCTGTGTCTGTTCTGCACAATGTTTCACCTTATCAAAAATTATTTGATATTGCCCCATCCTTGTCTCATTTGAAAGTTTTTGGATGTCTTTGTTTCATTTCTACCCCTTCCCAACATAGACTCAAATTTTAATCTAGGGCAGATCCATGTGTTTTTCTTGGCTATCCTTGCAATAAAAAAGCATATAAAGTTTTAAATTTAAAAACAAATCAAGTTATGATCACAAGAGACATTGTCTTTCATGAAAAACATTTTCCTTTTCATCATTTCAATCCTTCTTACCTAAGTGATTCTTCTAATTTTCAAATTTTCTTACCTGTTTTTACTCCTTTATCCAACTATGAAGACTTCCCTATACCAGAAATTTTTACTCAACAGCCTATACCCAACCCTTCTTCTCCAAATTCATCAAACTCACAAAATTCTAACAATATCCCTACACAAAATGAATCCAACCCTACTGACACCACTCAATCTACTGATCCAACCTTTCCTCTTGCTCCAAGAAGATCATCTAGACCTAGCAAATTCCCTGAATATCTCAAAGACTATGACATTAATCATCCTTACTCTCAACATTGGTGTAATTTAATTTCTTCATCTGATCTTCCTTCCTCTCATCATGATTTTATTGCTAAAACCAATATCATTACAGAACCAAAAAAATCTAAAGAAGCCTCTAAAGATCCTAATTGGGTTACAACTATGCACAAAGAATTAGATGCCTTGCAAAGAACTAACACTTGGAACATGGTTCCATTACCTTTAGGAAGAAAACCAATTGGGTGCAAATGGATTTACAAAGTTAAATATAATTCTAATGGATCTTTAGAAAGATATAAGGCAAGATTGGTAGCTCAAGGATACACACAACAATATGGCATAGATTATTCAGAAACCTTCAGTCCAGTTGTAAAAATGACAACCATAGGATGTGTAATAGCTTGTGCAGCAGTTAAAGGTTGGCCTATTTACCAATTAGATGTAAATAATGCCTTTTTACATGGTGATCTTCATGAGGAAGTCTATATGAAAGTCCCTGATGGTGTGCCAAATCCAAATAGTCTAGTGTGTAAGTTAGCTAAATCCATATATGGTCTTAAACAATCCTCAAGAAAATGGTTTAACATACTTTTCAGAGAACTAATTTCTTTAGGATTCCAACAATCCAAAAATGATTACTCCTTGTTTACAAAAAAAGAAGGTGAACATATTACTGTCATTGCAGTATATGTTGATGATATTATAATTACAGGCACTAATCACAACACCATCCCAGAATTAAAACTCCATTTGGATATGACTTTTAGTATCAAAGACTTGGGATTTTTACATTATTTCTTGGGCATTGAAGTCACTTATACTACTCATGGAATTGTTCTTACTCAACAAAAATTTACCAAAGAATTATTGGAAGAAGCTGCCATTGGTGATTGTCAGCATACAGTCACACCCTTACCACAGAATTTGAAGTTGAATGCTTCTAATGGTGACTTATTTCATGATCCTCTTTTATATAGAAGTTTGGTTGGGAAACTCAACTATCTCACTCACACAAGACCTGATCTAGCCTATGCAGTTCAACATCTAAGCCAGTACATGCAAGAGCCAAGAAATCCTCATTATCAAGCACTCATACATACTCTCAAGTACCTCAAAGGTACTGCTGGACAGGGCATAATCCTCTCTGCTTCAGATCAACTTACTCTTCAAGCCTTTTTAGACTCTGATTGGGGTGCATGTGTTGACACAAGAAGGTCTATCTCAGGCTACATTCTAATGCTTGGTAAGTCACCTATTAGTTGGAAATCAAAGAAACAAGCAACTGTTTCAAGATCAAGCTCAGAAGCAGAATATAGAGCACTAGCTAGTGCAGCCTCAGAAACTGCTTGGCTTGTTCGAATTCTTGAAGAGTTAGGCATCACTAATCTCAAGCCTGTTAGATTACATTGTGATAATCAGTCTACTATCCATATTGCTCAAAATCCTGTTCAACATGAAAGAACCAAACATATTGAAATAGATGTTCATTTCACTCGAGACAAAGTCCTAGAAGGATTGCTACAAATGGCCTACTTACCTGCTGCAGAACAGTTAGCAGATGTCTTCACCAAGGTCCTTCCATCAAAGCAGTTCAATTCATTGATAGGCAAGCTAGGCATGTCTCAACCCATGCTTACCTTGAGGAGGGGTATTGAGTAATATAGTAATATAAAAATTAAATGTTTTATTTTGGGTTAGTTAGGCTCTTCTAACTATGTAATAACTCGAAATTTAGGGCCGGAAAATTTCGCGGTTATTAGTGTTGTTTTAATTATTCTAAGTCCAAAGGGCCCAGTATTTGGACTGTTTAATTCTTGTTTCTTTCAGCTTATACTGAAATTGGGCCTATGACCCAATTTCCCCTTACTTGGCCGGTCCCTTTTGTTATGGCCAAGGGATTGTTTTCTTTATTTCCTTTTGGGTCATTGCTTATTAAGTGAGCCCATATCTTAATTACCCCAATTTAAAAACCCTACTTTTAATTAATGTTGCTAAGTCTTTCAATTGAGCTCAACCACCCTATTTTCACTCTAAAGTCACGCCACCCCCCCCCCTTTTATTGTTTTTATTTATTTTCTTTTGTTCCTTATACTATAAATAGGAACAAGCCTTTAACCTAATTTCCTTTACACATTTTCTTATACTACAAAACTCAAGAGAAAAACCCTAAAGTTCTTTTCCCCTCTTGGCCGTGTATTTTCGAGTCTCAAAGGAGTAGTTTTTCTGATTTCTTTCTCCAATCCAGGTAACTAGACTAACCCCCTTGAATCTGATATAGTTTTCTATACAATTAAATAGGATTAAAACTAGGAAAATTAAAAGAATTAGTATCATGTTTAGGGTGAAATTTTCGAACCATATGAAGTATTTTTCATGATATTTTTCTTGATGTTTTATGAAATTTCTATGAATCTTTGATTGTTATAATTAATTCTATGCATGAAATAATTTATTTAGTTATATTTATGTTGAATAATTGCATGATAAATTTCGAAACTTGATCTTGAAATTTCGAATAAAAGTCGAGAAGTATATACATTTAATTTGATGATGATTTTATGATAAATCTTGAATTAACATGTAGTCTTGAACTTAATCTTTAATTTAATCATGATATTATGAATTCTTGAAATTTATCTTGATATTATTTTTAAGCCATGAATGCCGTGTGATTTATGTATAACAAAGTAATGATTTTGACCTTGTTTTGATTCATGTTGTATGATTTAATGTTCAAAGCATGGTTTATTTTGATTTTAATTAAGTTTATGTGATTAATTATTGATAATTGTATTTATTTAATTAAAGTGTAAATTTTCGGTATTTTTATAAAAATGTCGAGTAGTATGAAGAAATAAAAATAGGATTTTTATCATGTTTTAAGTAATATTTGATGATAATTATTGATTTATATGATTAATTAATTATTTGAATGATTTATTTAATTGTTATATGATTATTTAATGAATTTATTTTAATTATTATTTTGTTACTAGAAATGTCGAGTGTCCCTATTAAGTTAGGATCAGTTTTAGTTTAATTTTTGACTGGTAATAATATTAGAAGGTAATTTTAGGAATTAATATAATTTAAAGGAATTAATAGGGATAAGTTGTAATATAAAGGAAAGTAACAATATGAATAAGAAGGAAAGGAATAAGATATGATATGAATTAGTGGTCTCAAGATGGCCTTTAGATATTTGCTTGTTAATTAGTGGTCTCGCGATGGCCTTTAGAAAAGACAAGATACGTAAGGACGCCCATTTGATGATACACGAGTCATCAGGTCGGGTTAAGTCGAAGCCACTGCCCTACTGCGGTCTCTGGACAGTTCTGGATCTTAAGATATGTAGTCGTCTAAGTAGTAGTACACGAGCTGCTATTTAGGGGTTATGGCCATAGCTTAGGCTTAGTTCTTGCAAAGGAGGGCTACGGGTTGAATACACGAGTTCACCCCGGCATGTTTTAGGAAAGTTGTGGTGCACACGGGATCCACAACGAGCATTATGACCGGTCCGATAAGAAGGTTAAAAGAGGGTTTAAGGGTAAAATATGATAAATAAGTAGTTCACGGGAAGGGTTATGTGTATATGTGTATTTTCGTGTATATATGTATTAATTTGGTAATATTAAGTCTTCCGCTGCATACGTCTGGTAAATCTGTATTTTATTAGTGTATTTCTGAGTATATGTATTTTGTACGTATTTGTATTCGTATGTTGTACGTATTTGTATTTGTATTGTATACGTATTTTTATACGTATTTTGTACGTACTTTGTACGTATTCCGTATGTATTTTTCTACGTATTTTTGTACGTATTTCGTATGTTTTTCGTATGTATTTTTGTACGTATTTCATATGTGTTTTTGGTATGTTTTCCTCGTTTGATTCTATGCTATTATATGGTTAGCGGTCCCTCATTTAAGCGGGACAGCCTAGTTACTCGCCACTGACGATGGACCCTCCCCCATTTCAGCTGATGATGCAGACACATAAGTGGGCTCTCGTTTGGTTCGGGCTGAGTGTTGATGTGATCAGTAGAGTGAACTAGAGTCTAGTTTATGTTTTCTTTTCGTAATGGTTTAGTTTTAACCCAGTCTGTTGGGAAGACTCAGTTTTATGGTGTATTTAAGTATTGATTTATAGACTTTTGGGATTATTGCTTCAGTATTTAATTAATAAAAGGTATTTTAGACTTTAATTATAATATTATGGTTAAGTTTTATGTTAGTAATGATCCATTTGTCGATTTCCTTCGTAAATCGACAGCCTAGAAAAGTCGGGTCGTTACAAACTAACTCTTTCCTAGCTTGTAATTAGTTTCTTATGTCTTGTTCTCCTATAAATACTCATGTATGCTCTTCTATTTGTTAATTAATCTAAGCTAAACAAGTCTTTCTTCTACTTTGTTTTCTCTGCATCTCAAACTTTGTTATACTATGTCATGCCTTGTGCCTGACCAGTGAGCTTTGAGGTTAGGTAGGTTTAGCCCACTAATGTTAAAAGTGAGGCACAGCTTAAGCCCACGTTATTTCATAGCAGCTCTAATAATTGGTTAATGGTCAGGGCATGTTGGTCCAATCCATGTCCTAGCCTATATGCCGTAACAAGATGTGCCGTTGTATTTGTAATCTTCCCATGGGCCGTCCTAGGATATTTGTAAACTTGTTACTTGATTATTGTAGAAAATAAGGGATTGTTACTTGATTATTGTAGAAAATAAGGGATTGTTTGGGGTGGTGATTTTAGCACTCCCCAATTTGATTTTGGCACTCCTCAATGAATAGTATTATAGTAACATTGAGGAGTGCCAAAATCAAATTGGGGAGTGCCAAAATCATTTTCCATTGTTTGGTATACAAAAAATCAGCATTATAAACTTTAATTACAAAACAAAACTGTTACCATTTATTTATTACGAGTTATGGGTAACAGAAATAAATACCTTTACCTTCCTAAATTTTCCCTCTCTTATCTGTTTCAAATTCATTACCGTTACTAATCTAATACCAAGCACCCCATAGGTGTCTCACTTTTACATCGTTTTAACACTGTAGTTAATATAAGACTATCATAACCCAAATTTTCTCTACGGATAGAGAACAATTTACTACTACTACTACATCCATCCTAAATTATTTGTTCCATTTACTTTTACACAATCTTTAAGAAAAATTTATAATTGACAATATTTTTCTACTTATGTTAAGAAACAATTACAAAAAAAAAAGAAAAGATGATGATATGTCATGCTCATGAGCTAGTTTGTGATGTGGACCTGTTTTTAGTCATGTTCATCATGTCAGCCCATAGGCTAGTGAAGTGCCTATGTGATCTAAAAGTAGGTGGCGTAAATCGCATTGATCCTCCAGATCAGTAGACAACGTTATCTCAAGACCCCCAATCAACATATATCATACCATAATCATTGCGTGCTTGTGTCTTGCTTAAACGTTATAACTACAACTTAAGTGAAAATTACTAATTTTAGTAAAGAAACTCTTTTGGATTTACTTCAAATTTTAATTTTGAAAGAGGAATAGTTCCAAAAACAATTAGTATTAGAGGCCTCTAATGATAGCCATGAAGCCATCTCTATTTTCAACTCTCCTGTCAACTTCACCTTGGAAAAAAAATTAGAAAACAATATGTGCTTAAAAAGGTATTAATAAGTACAAAAATTAAGACTAATAATATCAATAATAAATAATAAATGCAAATTGAGGGGTCATGAAATCTAGCCGTTACACCACTATGTAAGTTCACGTTACACCGCAATACCCCACAAACAAATCAACCACTTTTTAAAATAGTGAAGTCATTAACAATTTGACCGTTACATTCTTCTCTCTCCTCTAAACTTCACTTGCAAACTGCTCTGCTAGTTGAACTCCCAAATCTTTTTCACTTCACTACTTCTCTTCTGAACTCTCTCAGTTCTCTTCTCTCTCTCCCAATCTCTCTTTCTCTCTTCGATTGGACGAAAATGGCAGTGGCTTACGCCTTCACCAAGGAAGACATGGCAGTTGATCAAAAGCTTGGATACCCAAGAGCTTACCATAAACTCTGCAAAGATACAAGTTTAAGCCCTTATTGTCATGGACCTCCTTTCACTTTCACTCCTTATAACTTGCATTCTCAAGAGGTAAACCCTAATTTCATCAAGCTTTATTTTTTAATTTTATTTTTTTTATTTTTGGGTGTTTATTAGGGTTTTTTCCCCTGTTTCTTGATTAATGTGTTGAGTTGATCAATAATATTGCAGTTCTGAGATGGGATTTGATCCTTAATTATATTATTGGTTCATTATTTTTTTCAATTTGGGTCAAATTAGGGTTTTTTTTTTAAAATAATTGATTTGATTTCTTGATGAGTTGAAATTGTGAATTGTTTGTTCTGTCCAGCTTAATTGAAATTAGATTTCATGAATTACAATACATTATGCATATTGATTTCTGTCAAAGGGCCGCTTAATTGAAATTAGATTTCATGAATTACAATACATTATGTATATTGATTTCTGTCAAAGGGCCCTCCCAACCAAACACTAAATTGGTTTTATACTATCACGCCCTTCACACAAGAGCCCGTTGGACTTGAAGCATGGGTCTCTCCCACCTAACATTAAACCTAGAAAAGAGGGTGAATGAGATTCGAACCCGTGACCTTTTTGTCAAAGGGTTATATGAGGCAAAAGATAATTTTTTGGGAAATCATAATTTTTTAAGCATAAAACTAGGTGATTTACTGAATTTTGCAATGAGATCATGAACTAAAATGGCTAGTTATTGGGTGCTAAATATTGGCTACATTTTTTTTTTTTTTTTTTGTGCATTATAGGCTTCAAGGGCAAAAGAATTAGATGAATTGTTCCCTATAATTGACCCACAAGCAAAGCCAACAGCCAACTCCAGAATGTTTGTTAGTATATTATGGAAGCAACTCAACCATCTTGGGTAAACCCTCCTATCTTGAATTATTCCTCGTTTTCGGACTAATTAAGCATGATTTTATGATATTTACTTAGTGATAATTATATATTTTTATATAGAAATGCTGGGTTTGATCCTGCAATGTTTCGAGTTGATCCGTATGGCAATGTCCTCTACCTTCATGCTGATTCCGCCTCGCCTTTAGCTTGGGATATTGATCATTGGTTCCCCTGTTCAAGTACAAAAACCTCTCCTTTTCTCAACTTTTTGTTATTTTTGTTTATATTTTTTCTTCACTTTTTACTGAACAAAATTACTGTATATGAATACATTGTGCTGAAAAATGTAGGAGGAGGATTGACTGCCCCAAGTAATCTAAGAATACTTCAATGGCAAGTGTGCAAAAGGAAGCACAATCAGCTGGAATTTTTAGTCCCTTGGTGGGATATGCAATTGGGTATCTCTATAAATCAATTTGTGTCCATTTTTGCTGCTTCAAACTCTGATTTCAGGTAATTTAATGAATCCTTATTTTAGAGTATATCCAATAATATCAAACAAACCAAAAAAAACCTAGTACTATATTCTTAAATTTCACCTTGTTTGGTTCAGCACAACTCTTGATTTAGCTTAATTCAGTTTAGTTTAGTTCAGTTCAAAAGAACGGGTCCTTAGGTTGTATTTTATTATCTGAATTGGAAAATTTTCTGGCAGGCATAGGGCATTTAGATGGTTGTTTGCAGAAGGTGAGAATGAAGAACTGAATGATTGGCAAAATGTAGACTCACACAATTTCCCTCAGCCTTTCATGGGCTCAAAAGAGAAACTAGGGCTAGCACCTGCTGCTGTTATTCGTGCTCGAAAAGATTTTGGTGATACATCATCTTCTTCAACTTTACGATCACTGGATATCAATAAACAACCAAGGCCTACAACACCTATGATAGGTATGTAGAAACTACCCAAAAAAAGAACTTTTTTAGCAATATATATATAAACTTGTTAAGATTCTGTTTTGGTTGCTAATTTATACATTTTCCAACTTTTTTCATGATAGCTACTTCAAAGAAATTCAAGAACGGTGGTGGGTCGAAGGAAAATGTGATGCCTGATATGGTTACGAATCCATATCAGGCCTTAGTTATGGCTAGAGATTCCTTGAAGCAAAGAGAAGAAACTAACAAGTTGAAGGCAGAAATCCAAAATTTGGATGGTGAAGTGGATGAATGGAAGCTAAAGAATGAGGAAGAAAAGCTAACAATCCAAGAACTTGAATTGGCATTGATGAAACGTAAAAGGCGAGCTGAAAAATGCCGTAGGGTAGCTGAGGCTCAATCTTCTTACAGAACAATGCTGGAGAGAATGATCAGAAAAGCTATGCACCAGTAAGACTTCATATCATATCATATCATATTAAACCATATGTTATCTTATAACTTAAGAATTATTTAAATTCTGATTTCTTCATTCTCTTTAAGCATTTTGTAAATCTTTTTTCAGGAGTGTGGTGTACAAAGAACAGGTCAGCCTAAATCAGGCTGCAACAACCACTCTGATGGCAAGACTTGAAGCGCAAATGGCCTTATGCAGCTCGGCTGAGAAACAGCTTGCACAAAAATTCAAGTTGAAAGATGATCTCGAGAAGCAAATGAGGCCAGATTGGGATCAAGCAAGGAAGAGATCACGAGCCGATGATGATGATGATGCTTTTGCTGAAGAGAAAGAAGACCGAACACTAATATATTTGCCAAGAATAAAGAACAAAATACCTACACGCAAGGAGTTAAGGAAGTTCTTAGAAGAGGAACAAAAGTTATCAGAAGAAGCTCTTTCCCTAATCGAAGAAGAAAGTAATGGAGAAGAAGAATTAGAAGAGTTACCGAAACTCAATTTAGGGAATGAGATAGAAGAGGAAACTCGGGATAATATTATGGAGTTCGATTTCAAATTTCCTGATTTTACTCGAGAAACAGAAGTAGTAGAGGAAGAGGAGGAATTGAGGAAGGAAAGAGGGAAAGGAAATGTCGAAAAATGGTTGCAGTTGCTGCTGGAAGAATCAGGAGGAGCTGATAATTTGAATTTGAGCCCTCCTAAACTAGCTAAAGAACCTGAAATTAGTAGTACAGATGAAATCATCAAAAAGCTTAATGAAAAGTTCCCACAAAAAGAGCTAAAAGTACTGAAATTCCCTGTTTCTGATGTAAAGAAGAAGAATGAAGAGTGTGAAGTTGAAGCTAGGAAACCGAGATCAATGAGCACCCCTAGGAGATCCATTTCACTTGAGACGAGCAAACACGAAAAGAAAATTGAAGAAACCTTAGCAAATGAAGCTAGAAAACCAAGGTCAATTAGCACCCCAAGGAGATCCATTGGATGTGATGATGAAGCAAAGAAGAGTTTTGGTGCAAGGAGATCTATTTCGAGTGAGACTGATATTGTCGGAAAAGGAAGCGAAGCAAAGAAAGAGAAAGGGATAGCAAGGACTGAGAGTGCAAGGTTCTTTAGGTCAACCCCATCTTCTCCATCAATGATATTGAATATGAAAAAGGGTGTTGATTGCATGAGGAAGAAGCCACTTGTTATGGATGATTATGAAGATGAAAATGGCTATTATTATGGAGATGAGAATCAACCACCTAGTAACAAAAACTTCCTTAAATCCTCCATCAATTCCATCAAAAGGCTCTCAAGATCTAAGGTGTAAATTCTGTAATGTTGATATGTTTTATTCTATTCTTTGTTATGTACTTGTGTGTAGTCTACAATTTATTATTCTTTTGTTTGCTGAGGTTGATATTCATTTGAAGCTGAAAAATTGTGTGAGTGTATTTCTTTGTCAGTGCAATTTTATCTGACTGATGTGTAAAATAACAGCTTGTTGTTAAATAAACATATTATTGCTCTTGTTTCTAGCTTTCCTAATCTACAATTGATACATCCAAAATTCAGGAGTTCTTCATATCAAATACTTGTGGTTGAAAATTGTAGCAGTGCCTTTTAATTCGCTTCTATAATTAGTGATTCGCCCAAAATGGGCAATAAAATGAGGTTGTCTATTTCAACACTATGCGCCAGGTTTAAACACACAATGTTATTTTTGTAATCTTGTTTGTGTGTGGCAGGTGTCATTTATATTTGCTTCTATTTATAAAATTGTCATTGTGCAATGTTTAAAAATGATGCACAGTGTTGAATTAGGCATTAACCTAATAAAATAGGCCAAAACCGGCCATAATTTACTTTTTTTTTTTTTTTTTGTAATTCGCTAATAGTTTAGGGAACTATATATGTAACACTGAATTGCAGTTAACAACAAAGTGTCCAGTTATGTTTAATCAGTGTTATTATTAAATTAGAAAGAATAGAAGAAAAATACAAACATAGACTAGATATTAGAGAAAAGAAAAGTTAATCAAGATAAAGACTTCCTCCATCTTTGAGAGGCCTTGGCTTTAGTAAGTGGAGTATGCCTTCCAAACCCAACTTCTTCAAAATCCTTCTTACCTACTTCATTAACACTAGTAGAGCTAGATATTAATGTGAATTTCTTCCATCTAAAGAACCCTCCCTTTTTCTTTTCAAGCAGTTTTTCCATCTGATTCTGCAAGACACTTATTTGGCTCTGAAGCCTAACAACATCTTCCTTTAACCTCTTGATCTCTACTTGATGGGCTGAAACCTCTCGTTTCGAGTGGCATCGAGAATCCAGCCCATTAGAGTTTGGGCTTCTAGTCATGTATAATGGGCCACTCCAGTCCAGTTGCCGGGTGATCTTGTTCTGTTCTGAAAGCAGGACTTGAACTACTGCTCTTACAGGAAGTCTTTCATTCTGTGATGCATGTAAACATGCTTCTGGTGACAGTTTTCGACTGTCTATTAGTCTGCATAGAAGCTTCCTTTCTTGCTTTGTCACCCCTGAATGTGCCTGCACATCACAGCCATTTTTTTTTTATAAAAATTTTTTTTAAAATCTTACAAGAATTTATAAAAATCTTACAATATTCTACAAAGTATTTAGAACTTGCTAGAAAGTGTCGCATTTTGTGATATAGCACCTTAATAAATTTATCTTGCAAGAAACTACACGTAACAATACTTAAGTTTTGTTGTAATGCATCAGAATCAAATTTTCGGTAGAAAAGTCAGCATTTTGATGAGTTGATCTGTTTAATTAATTTTAATTTAAGCTAAAATCTTTGTGACTGACCTAAATAGTAAATAGCATATTAAAAATAAATTAATAAGTCAGATTCATCACAATTGGGAAGATAAATTTATAAAATTTTATAAAATCTTTCTAACTTTTTGTTAGAAAGCATTGTATTTTGTGATATAGCACCTTAATAAATTATTTTTTTGCAAAAAACCACACGTGACAAAACTTAAGTTTTGTTGTAAAAAACCAGAATCAGATTTTCGGGTAGATAAGTCAACATTCTAATGAGTTGATTTGTTTATTTACTTCTAATTTAAGCTAATTGTAACTGGTCTAAATAGTAAATACCATATTAAAGATGAATTAATAAGTCAGATTCATCAAAATTGGGAAGATTTTAAGTTGAATTTGAGGCAAAAAGGGGTCCAATCACCGGAATATTGATTTTTCCAACGAAAAAAAGTTGAATTTGGTGTCTCAAAATAGGTTTATTAGTGTTCATGATAATTAATGCAACTTTTTAATTTATTATTGCGGCCAATGACTATGATTAAATTGACTATGACATTGATATAACAAATATTTTCAAACCAATAAGTCAATAAGAATGATTTATATAAATAGAAAGATTTCAAAAAGTAACCAGCAAAAGAAAACACCAGAAACGGAATACGTAACCAACAAAATGAAACGGATGGAGTATATTTTATAGTTGTTTTATGATAAACTGCATGGTCTGCATTATTGTCTGTGCAAATGCTATATGCATGGGAAATCATCTGTTAAAGAAGAAACATTCCAAATGTACATTGGGATTATTGTATTGGAAAATTGACATTATTATATTATCTTGCAAGATTCTGTTTTAATAGAAAGAAGCAGCACAAGTTTTTGGCTCTTCTATAAAAAATGTCCTGGCATTTTCATTTGTAGGGCACACTCTGATACTAATACATGGTCTATTATGCTCCACATAAAAAAAATTATTGATTGAATTCTGTCGTTATATGTTATACCCATCAACTAATACTATGCCTAAATAGTTAATATGCATCTGATCATCACTATATATGTAAATCATTATGCATGCAATTACAGAATTACTGTTTATGAACTCTTGATGCAGCTGACAATGGACCATATTATAGGTCCCGTGAATCAGTAATCACCAAAATAAATGTTTCATTACTACTTTTGGTCATATGGCCCACTAAAAATTACATTTGTACTCTAACGGCCCGTTTGGTTGTTAGTTGGTAATAAATTTATAGTGTAATTTTGTTAAGGAGGAACAAATTTTCTTCAATTTGTACTCCATGGAAAACAAATTTTTATTCCCATGCTTCAATTTTCTTCTCATTTTTCATTCTCATCCATTACCATTGGGGAATGTGGTATTTGATGGGAATGGATATTTGTGAAGAAAATTAGATAAATTGGAGCTAAGGTAGCACCACAATGGAAATGGATTTTGATTTTCTTTCCAAATTTAATTATAAATTCATTCCCATTACCATGATTTATAACCAGCTAGGTGGCTACCAAACGGACCGTAAAAGTATACTTTCTTAAATAAAATAAAAAACAATTTTCACCCACTACAAAATAAAAAATATTTACTTTCTTAAAAATGACTCCAAAAGCATTTGGAGCATTTTTTGTGGGACAAAGGGAGTACTTGTATAGCATTCAATGTATACATTTAAAACATTTATCATGCAATATATTTTGAACATTCACATTTTCATCTAGAACATTAACTATATAAAATTATGTATTCTTCATGTAAAACATTAATGTTTAAAATGCATAACACAAATGTTCTATTTTTGATGCAGATGTATGATATTTATTGTGCACCCATGTGCATAATGTGACATGGATTATGTTCTTTTGGACTGCGGAACCGAATTGAACGAAACTAAACAAAACCTGGGCTAGACTCATCAGGAGCTGAACTGAATTTTTCTAGAATTAACATTATGTTTGGATAGCAATATGGAAGAGAAAGAAAAGGGAGGATAAGAGGAGGAAGGGAAAGCAAGGGAAGAGAAATTTGTGTTCTATTTTCCCTCCAAATCTCTTCAATTCCCTTCCTTCCGCCAGGGCGCCAGCATATTCCCCAAACAAAGAGATTTACTCCTTCGTTTCCTCCCCTCCTCAATCTCTCTGATTCCTTCCATCCAAACAATGCGTAAGTCCAAAAGAGCATAGTCTTAATTATTCTATAATCACAAGAGTAGTGTCCAAATAATTGCAAAAAAAAAAAGAAATTGAAACCAAGAACAACAATGTGACATGAAAATAAAGTTTACCTTAAGATAAGTATCAACAGCACGGTAGAGTCCATCATCAATTGCACGGGCATGAGGAGGAAGTGCACCAGCAAGCTGTATGAACTCCCCTAATCTCAAATTAGAGTCCATTGCAACCTCAGCTAAGTAGCTATCAACTAACTTAGCAACCTTAATTATGGCTGTTCCACTCCTAACACCTTCATCAATTCCCATAAACCCTTTAACTAACCTCATTACTAGCTCAACATCATGCAATGTACCACAAGTATGGCTAAATGAAGGTATCATAAGCTCCTTCAATGTAGCTTGTTCTAATTGCCATGACACCCTCTTTTCTAACTCTTCTTTATAGTTTGCCTCAACTCCTACCTTATTAGCTACCCTAAGTAGCCTTAGTAGGAAGTTGCATGGGACTGTGTCACTCTCTGGTGGAAGAATCCCTACTAGTGTTTCTACAAAGAAACGTTTCTTCCGCCACGCGGATGTCACGGTCTCAGGGGAGGCCCCTGGGTCCTCCCCCTCGAGACTCGTGACATCCCTGCTCTCCGAGAGCTCTGGGACCCACTTTGACGCGTAGTGGGCAATGATTGAGCCAACGAGGTCAGGGCGGACCCCCTTGGATTTTATCCCAGATAGGGTCGTCACAAAGTAGTCCATGTCGAGGAAGCAGGCATCGTCGAGCCACTGCTCCCCTAACGACTGCGAAGGGTTGGCTGCTGCTGCTGTTGAGGTTTTAGACAAGGGGATCCTATTCATTTATAATACTAATATGTTTATAGTACTAGTATGGTTTGGAAAAAAATTTATGAGAACACTCTTAATTTAGTTATATATATACCACATTTGTGGTTGCAAAATTTAGGAAAAATGAAAATGACTATTGTACCCCTTGGAAAGTGTCCATAATTAAGAAAATCCACATGGGTATTTTTGGAATGTAGGATGTTGATGAGATGGGTGATAAAGAAGAGCTCAACAAGGATAAGAAGAAAAGACAAGAAGGAGCAGAAGAGAAAGCAATGCAACGATGCCTACCCTTGTATAACCTGTATTTTAGTCCTTTTCCATACAAGATTCCATTTGTAAATGTGTAAAATCAAGCTACATCTTTAAGCGTTAATATCTTTAATTACATATCAGTAAAAAAAAATTGATATTCTTGAAGTACTCACCGAGACAATACAAACAAACTCCACTTGAATAAATTAGAAACGAGAGCAACAAAGAGAAATAAGAAATCAAAATGAATTAGTATAGATTTTGTTCTAAATTGTCGTTATTTTAATGTTTTGAATCGTATCATTTTCAAATTTACAGAGGCCTTAATTAATGTATGTAATCAGTACATGACCAGTGAAAAATATACTACTGGTAGGGAATTTAAGATCGAGTTGTTTTTTTTTTTTTTTTTTTACAATTTATTGCCAATGTTTATGTTGGTGTGCTAATATAGAATTGACATGAAGAATATAGCATATATATTTGCATTCAATGTGATTGTTTTCTCAATATCTTTATATTATTGGTTCCCCTCATCATATTCTTATCTTTTGCCCTTTCTCCAAAACAGTGGTTAGAATGGTTGTGCACATACTGCACAAAAGATTATGTGAGTGATACTTTTCCAAAAAATTCCAAATCTATGATAAATTGATAATGAAACCTAATTGGGATGTTTGGTATATAATGCCAATGAATTCTATGCTGTCTCATTGGGATCATGTGAACCTCTTTGTAGGTTAAAAGCAAAACAAAACAAAAATAAATAAAATAAAATAATTTGGGTTTATCTATGGTACATTTTGTTACAAGGTAAGATTGTTACCCCATTATGGCAACAAATATGTATAGGGGCGTGTTTTGACGGATAAAGATTATTTATTTTTGTTAGAGTTTATCCTTTGTTTATTTATATTTACATAACATTTTTACGAGGAAAGGGTTGTGGATTAAAGCCTCCTTAATTAATCCCATCAAAATTATACCTAATAGCTAGCGGAACATGTATTATGAGGAGAGATTAATTTACTTATTCACTTAATCCTATATTCCTATCAAATATCAAACAAATTAAGGATAGATGATGGGAGTTATATCAGAGAAATCTCACCAATTCTCTATCCTTGTCCCAATCTTTAATCCTCTACACAACAAGAAATTCACTCTCGGCCGACCGTCTGTTACCGACCGTTAACGGTCGGGAAACACCTTTTCCGACCGCCGCCGGTCGGTGAATGTCGGTCGGCCCCAATTTAGTCGGTAAATTATTTATACCGACCGACTGGCGGTCGGAAACTTTTTTACCGACCGCGTACCGACCGATTGGAGGAAAAGGAAAAAACGCGCGTACGTGCCAATTTTCCGACCGTGAGTCGGTCGGTAATTACCGACCGACCCGCGGTCGGAAAATTGGCACGTACGCGCGTTTTTTCAGCATTTTAGCGCCATTGTTCCATTTTTTTGTTT
The DNA here is from genome assembly GCA_951394345.1 of Salicornia ramosissima. NCBI lineage: Eukaryota > Viridiplantae > Streptophyta > Magnoliopsida > Caryophyllales > Amaranthaceae > Salicornia > Salicornia ramosissima. The sequence continues at coordinate 57,754,410 of OX596233.1, read as the reverse complement.
TTTTTTCTTTTTCACTAAAGATCAAAAATGCTTGAAAAAATAAATTAAATTATATATTAATGAAAAACAAATTAAAATTATGAAATTAAATTTTATATTATTTATATAAATAATTCTTAATACACAAGACTAATACATGTTACAATTTGCAAAAAAGTAAGGTATAATAAACCGAAATCTATCAAATAACTACACTCCGCTTGCTTCTTTTGATTATCCTCCAGACGGCGCTGATGGTCCTCCCGATGGTGGTCTCTCTCCTCTAACTCCGCCTTAGCGCACTCGGACTCCAAAACGTTCTTGGTTTATTTTTCCTGCAAATCATAAGTTATTCATTTAAGCTTTTTAGGTCTTGATTCCACACGTTTTGACACAACAAGGTCAATTTGGGGAATGAAACAAACCCACACTAAACCATGATCACAATCGATAATAAGAAGGCCAAAACAACAATATTTGCTAATCTAATTTGTACTAATTAATGCTCGACTTAAATATTAACATTTATGCATGATAAACAACATAAAAACATGAACAAATATTAATTTACTTTTTGTGTCTTTCGTCTTTACCGACATATATACTTTATAGGTTACTAAAAAAAGAAAAATCAAACCATATATTAACCAAATATCAACTAAAGGAACTAGTTAAAACATAAAAAAATAAAAAATTGGAAAAACATAAAAAAAAAAAAGAAAAAAAAACAGAAAAAAATAGAAAAAAACAGAAAACATAAAAAAATAAAAAATTGAAAACACATAAAAAAACAGAAAAAAACAGAAAAAAATAGAAAATTACATTAATATTGAAAAAAACAGAAAAAAACAGAAAAATCGAAAACATTTTGAAAAAACAGGAAAAAAAAAGTGAATCTAAAATATAAAAAAACGAAAATTACAAGGGATACAAGAACATAATCAAACCAAATTAAATGAATATATAATAAGAAATTAAGAACATAAACTAAATTATGAAAAAATATAATCAAGCAAAGAAATCAAAAGCATAAAACTAAACCAAAAAATCAAGCAAAGAAATGAGAAAAGAGAAGAAAACAACCAGATTTTGCATTTTACGAACTGAAAAGTAAAAAAAAAAAAAAAAACTTACCTGCTGCAATTCGTGAAGACGGCGGCAGAACTGAAGAGGGGACGGTGGCCTGTCGGACGGCTGCAGACGAGGGGACGGGACGGCTGCAGACGAGGGGACGGCGGCAGACTAGGGGTCGACGGCTCTGCTTGGGTGTATAGGGTTTTGAAGTTTGGGGTGAGATTGAGAGAAGTGTTTCAAAATGAAAAGGAGGAGTCGTGTTTTAAATAAATTAAACGCTCGGCCGACCGCTCCGTCGGTCGGTAGCGGTCGGCAAACACCAAAAATTAAAAAAAAAAAAACCCAAAAAAAAAAAGAACGTTTTTCCGACCGACCAGCGGTCGGTATTACCGACCGCCACGGAGACGGTCGGTAATACCGACCGCTGGTCGGTCGGTAAAACGGTCGGTACATTTTGTTCCGACTGTAGTGACGATCGGAAAATTTTTACGACTGTGTACGGTCGGGAACGGTCGATAGTTGCCGACAATAATATAGTCGGTCGGTAAAAGCGGTCGGCCGAAGCAGAATTTCTTGTTGTGCTAATCCTTATCCCAAAACAAACGCCCATATTTTAAATAAAGAGTATTAACCAAATCTTCAAACAAGAGAGAAACTGTGTGTATCTTAACCTCTTAAATTTATTAGATAAGTACTACATATAAAACTGAAAATCTTAACATCCATATTTTGTTTGAGAGACAAGCTAATTAATTATTAGCTAAGAAATAAGTACATGAATGTTTCTTATCTTCCCTATCAAATTATAAATCTAAACTATTCCGTATCTCGTGCAATGTACTGGTTTATATAATTATAATTAATAAATAAATGAAAACACAGGTTGATTTTAAAAAAAGTTAAAATGGAGTAAAATAAAGACTCAAAATTAAATATAAATTAAAAATTGGCGAGATTATAATTATAAATTCCTTTGTGTTTATTATTATTAATTTCATGATTTGCATTAACAATCATCAATGCATATAATAGATTAGTTATTAAAAACAACTTTATAAGAATTATGTATACGAGATTCTGTGTTCGAGACTTGACTGGTTTGTTTTTAAAGTATTACTACCAATCTACCATTATGGTCTTGTTCATATTCCTTATTTCAACATGGAACAATTATCTTTTCCGGACACATGAAGTGCATAAATTTTATCACAAGGATATTGTACTCCCTACGTTCCAGTTTGTTCTTTTTACACTTGCTTTTTAGGAGACAAGGAGAGAAAGTTAAAAAATAAAAAATCTTCATTATACATACATAAGAGATACCATATTTATATGGGATTTTGTTTGCTTTGTCCGAATGTGTTGTTTTTTGATATGTATTTTCTATAAACTGTAATATAAGATATTAACGTTTAATCATGTGTATAAAGAAGTGATGTTTAATTATTTAGCAAGAAGTGACCATGGAGGCCTCGTGAGTTAACAATAAATCCGTGAACACACACTAGTGCTTGGCCCGGCCCTCACTAACCAAGTTGAAGTACAACAATTTGGACCAACACAAACTCATCTACTTTCATTTTACTGGAGTCCTCATCCATGTCAGGGTAAGCAGCCTAACATTCTATTATTATTTTAATTTATCTGTTTTTTTAAACAATCAATATATTTATATTTTTAACAACAACAACAACAATAATAATAATAATAATGTTGTCAAAAAAACAATAATAATAATAATAATAATAATAATAATAATGCATAAATTATTAATGACAAATAATAAGGAACATTATTATAGTCCCTTTTTTTCTTATAGGTTCTGATCTTCAAATTTTCATTTTGCGTGTACTTTTTAACTGTAGTGTACTTAACTATACATTAATTAAAATTATAGTAAAAAAATTGATACTAGTTTAGTGTTTGTTGAAATGACGAATCCAAATATATTCACATGACTATATTATTCTTTCATATATATGACAATTCTCGCTATATTTCTTTCCATTAATTTTGTATAAGAAGCTTGAGACCAAAACGAAAAAAATAGGAATTTTTTTTTTAGAATTGGCCCTCAAATGACTACTGAGAGTACTGATAACAAAAAAATAAGATCTAATAAGGTTGTGCTCTCTTTATTTTATTAATTCTAATTTGTAAGATCTGACTTGATCTGATCTAAGAATATAATAACACCTGGTTTGGACGGAATTGAAAAGTATGATTGGTCCGCAAATTATTCGGTGGACCCGGGATCATGCAGCTGGGTGGTCCCAGTTTAAATGACGTTGTGAACATTTGGTACTTTTATTGTGAACATTTGATAATTTTGTTGTAAACATTTGATAGTTTAATGCTGGTGAACAACTGAACATTTGATAATTTTGTTGTAAACATTTGATAGTTTAATGCTGGTGAACATTTGATATATATATTTTTTTAATATTTTATAGTTTGATGTTGATGAACAAGTGATAATTTTGTTGTAAAAATTTAATAGTTTGATGTTAATGAACATTTGATAATTTTGTTGTGAACATTTTATAGTTTGATGTTAATGAACATTTGATAATTTTGTTGTGAACATTTTATAGTTTGATGTTAATGAACATTTGATAATTTTGTTGTGAACATTTTATAGTTTGATGTTGAAGAATATTTGATAATTTTATTGTAAACATTTTATAGTGTGATGTTGTGAACATTTGATAATTCCGTTGTGAACATTTGATAATTTTGTTGTGAACATTTGGAGGACCACAAAAAGTCGTGTGCTCTCGGAGTCTTGGGTCCATCCATTACCTATTGTGATTGGTCATGATAAGACCAAAAAAGCATTTTATTAATGTGTATTATCTAGTATGTATTAAAAATAAAAAAATAGAGTAATTTGAATGTAATATTAGATATTTGTTTGATTTAATGATTGACATAATAGCTTAAATTTAAGTCAAAATTGAGTTTTCGAAGTCAAGCCGAAATCAGTTGCTTGAAATCGAAATCAGATTACCGGAGTTGGATTCGTATCAGACATCTGAGTGTTGGTTGAAGTCGAATTATGCACAATCCGATACGAGCTCAACCCGTTGCCATCTCTACCTCCCACCATTGTAACTTCAATAATTCAACATTATTTTTATAGAGCGAAAACATCGTTTAAATTGACTATTAATGAAAATATCTCTTACACTAGTGTGTGTGTGTATATATATATATATATATATATATATATTTTATGGCCAAAATACTAGTAAAATATTGATTTGCTTGAAATGGATCTGACACCATTATGACAACAATGTTAGCATATATGCAGGTGTAATAAAAAAGGATTAGAGCTAATATATGATGTTTTTCTATAACTAATACTGAGTAGTGACCATATGAGCCCCCTGAGAGAGGAAAAAAAATCTAGTCATACTCCATATAAACCAATCCGATTTAATAAACACACATCTAACCAATAACGAAGCTTTCACCATCCAACCACGCTCTAGTCCTCTTGACCTATACTATACGTGTAAGTGAACAAAATACCAATGTGCTTAATCACTCAATAGTCAATGAGTAAGTCTCTACTCTTAGCTGTTATATGCATTTAGCAGCTTCTCAACCAATCAATTTGCTCCATTTGTGTCAGAAATAAATAGAGGTGGTCCCGCGTACAAGTGAAGCCAAAACTGTAGGTGGACAATAAACAACACCATAAGGACAATAATTGTGTTACATAGGACACTAATTACGTTACACGAGTCAATAATTATGACATTCTTCCAAAAACCGCTAAATGCACTTAGCAGCTAAGAGTTTATCATTCCTCATAGTCAATAGCCTCCTCTTTTCTTTTTTGAAATACAATAGCCTCATCTTTGTGTGGCCTAAATTGTACCTATGTGTAGTTTACAACTTTACATCATACTCCCTCCGTCCCTTAAAAATTGTCCCATATTGACTTTTGCTACTGTTCATTTGATAACTTTGACTCTCTATAATTTTATACATGTAAGAAAAAATATAGTCAAATGAGATCTTGTTTGATTCGACTCAATATGTAGTTTTTTTAATATGTAATGCTTATAATTTTTTATTATACATATCTCAAGATATTTTCATTTAAAGATATGTCTCGGGAGATGAAAAAAAGTAAATGGTACAATCTTTTAAGGACAGGGGAACATATCACTTTGTACAACTTTTTAGTTTTATACTGTAATTCTTATTAAAATCATGACGAAAATAACTATAACAAGTAAATAGAAGCCGAAAGAGCATTCCTATAATTATACAAATCCATTTCTGGCAAAAGTTAGTGCTTTCAGAGTAAAGCTTAACCTGAAAAGCTCAATCTATCTCAATCATGGTAACACTCATAGAACCATTTTACTAGAAATCCGGACTTTTAGAGCTGAACAGATTAGGTCAGAACTAATAAGTTCATATTTTAACTATGGTTAGGGTTTATCGGTGCTAAGCACGGGTCATGTCTTCTAAAATCAAAATTTATTAGTTGAATATAACACACCCCTGTATAAGCATGAGCAAAACAAACATTCATGATTTCATGGGAAGGATCAAAACAGGATTATGATGATAATAATCATAAAATACAACAAAATCTTCTACATTGCATCTTAAAAGGCCATAACTTGAAAGCTTCAATTTTTTTTAAAATCATCTACTGAATCTATCTAGCTACCTATTACAATCAAATTTTTATCAGCATTTCCAGCTGGTAAGATTATTTCAGACACCAGTTTCAAATACTACCCAACCAAATAAATTCTTTCCCCTTTCTTCTGTTTTCCGCTTTGATGAAAATATTGTATTTTGCTAATATCGAGTTCAAATACTTTTATCTTTATCTTTACTGAGATTTGAAACTCTCCGACGAACTGCTTGGCAAGTCACCAACTGTTTGATTCAAATCAGATCCCGTGTTAACAGAACCGTTTTCGCTGCTGTTCTCGGCCACGACCGGAATCTTCACGGCAGCTCTCTCCATCTCTTTCTCGAGTTCTTCCTCCTTACGCAAGCTTGTGAACTGTTTGTCCAAAGAGCGTGCGGCTCCAAGCCATGCAGTTACAATCACCAGCAAAACACCTCCGAGATAAGGGGTTGAGTTGGCCAGTGATCCAAAGGTTAAGATCATGAATTGCTGGATTAAAGCACCTCCGGATTTTCCAAGTGGGTTGCAAACAACATCGATAGCTGCCTTCCCCTTAACCTGCAGATGCACGGCATTGACTTTAATTAATGCAAAATCGTCATCTGTTTGGTAGGACGGAAATTGTTTTCCCTAAAAAACTATAATCTTCATTTTGAATTGTTTGGTTTGGGCTGAAAAAAGTAAATGAAAAACTTGGGTTGAAAGCATTTTCCCCAAAATTTTGAAAGAATACGTTTTTAATCCTCCTCATTCCGGGGACATATTTAAACTTTATTTTTGGGTACTATTTTTCAATTTCCTTGCAATCAAACAATGAAAAATGTTTAAGATGTAAAATCATTTTCCTTAAACAGTAGAAAATTCTATGAAAATGAGTTTTCTATTATAAAATACTAGCATTTTGTGCACGCTATGCGTGCTGAGATTTAGGTTTTAGTGTTAGTCGATAGTAATAAACCAATTCCAAAATAAAAGTTTGTAACTAAGTTGACATCCATATGGCTATGGAAGAAACATTGATTTACTTTAAAATATTAATTAAAACACATTTTTAATTCTTTATGCATCCATTTACGCTGCTTGCAACAACAGTTTATTGTTTATACTAAAATCAAAGCTTTACTTTGGGGCACCATATAAAGATTTACAAAATTTAGTATTGATTGAATTTTTAAAATATAAATGTTGATCCACTATATTTTTTTTTTCTCTACTACCAAATTTCCATTGTAATCAAAAGGTAAAAAAAATCATGTAAAAAAACATACCCAATATGGGTATCAATTTGTAGAGAATTTAAAAATATGAATAATATTTTTATTTTATTTTTTTGAACTATATATTTTGTATTATTTTTATTTAATTATAAAAAATTTGTATGAACGTTCCTTAATTTTATAGTTTGTATTTTTAGAAAAATGCAAGGGCATTTTAGACTTTTCTAGGGGGACACTATAGATCCCCTTGGCTTATATAATAGAGATTAAATATTTTCTATGGAAAACCATTTTCAATAGAACCCCATCAAAAGGAGTTGTAGAAGAAAAGTTTTTTAAAAGACCGCTGCAAATACTAGACCTTAACAAGGGTTAGCTAGTAAGTTACAAAATGTTGACATGAAACAACATATGCCCCTAAACCAAATCAACATCTAATTTTACACGTAAAAAAGTGTGAAAAAGTGGACAGAAATTTTGGTTTTATACAAGATACAGATGGAAATGGAATAATTAGGTTGGATTAGGAAAGGGGAGAGAATGGGGTGGTAATCAAACAATTCAACACCATTTTGAACGGTCACCGTCATAATTGACTAATTTTGGGTATACAATTCTCAATTGTAAGGAATTCTATTCTACTTTTAGGAATTGAGAAATAGGAACGAGAAGTAGGTATCAAGAGATATAAAAATTGAGCAGGACAAACCTTAGTGTCTTCATCCAATGGGATGTAAGCCATTTCTTTGCAAGGATCAAACAAACTGTACTTTGCACTCTTGCTGAAAATATTTTGCAAGGCACCCACATAAACGGCTGCTAGAAGAGGAGTTATTCCCAATTGTCCGATTACTGGTGCAAGAGGAGCACCAAATAGAATCAATGAGAAGAAACCAACTCCTGTAATAAGAAGAACAGTAGGTGTAATAGCAGCTGCAACTCCCCATCCGAATTTGTCGAATATGAACTGGCTAGCAAGCATCATTGCGAAGGTCATTATTCCGGTTGCGGTTGAGAAGTCGCCCATAAAGGCAGAATATTCATTTGGGCTTGGAAACTGCATCATTCATTTTAGAAAGTTTAGCTACAGATCATAATAGCGCAGTAAAAGTAGACCAAATATGCAAACTGTAAATGAATTTTTTTTTTACCTGAGCTTTAAGCTTTGACTTCCATGTAACCTCAACAAGGTTAATACTGATACCATAAGCAACGACAACCGTAGCCAGATCCCTAATGTATTTTTGGGATACCAAGAATTTCAAGCTCTCCATTGTTCCCATCTTCACCTTCTTTTCCTGTGAAGTTAATCAATGATATGACTCATATTAGAATCACTAGTCTATTTCCATCCTATTAAGCCACCAAAATATCAAAGTCAAGAAATACAGTGGCACTGTGGCAGTTTTTGTACCGATCTTGAATTGATTTGGGAAAACTAATTTTTAGCAACAACGGAAACGAAGTAAAGGTGCAAAATTTCAAATGACCGTTAAATAAAATAGTTCAAATAGTGATAATCTTACTGCTTTTTAACTATCATACTACGTATATCAGTATTCAGTAAGAACGCCAGATGTATAATCTTACAGATTTTTAACAAAAACAGACAGAATCTTACCAAAAAAAAAAATCATTAAAAAGAATTGAAAAGATATAATTCAGAAAGTCTTGGGTGCAACTGGTGCATATTAATTTTATTTTGCACCAAGTTTATAGTAACATTTTAGATCAATATTGTGAGTTTGTGACCTTTATTAGTGTACACCAGGTGTAAGCAAGACTTTGTATAGGTAATTTCACTAGTGTTAAACAGTAAAAGTACTAGCAAGAAATATGGAGAATACGAGAAGACAAATAACAAACTATAGAAAAATTGAAAGCAAATTGTTGTGAAAAGTTCAGATGCACTTACAGATTTATTGTCATTAACATTTCTTACCTTCTTCTTCTGGCTGCGGGCAGGTAATGGTACAAACGTGTTCACCCACCAGTAAAGACCACAGATAGTAAAGCCCAAGAGAACCACAATACTCATCATTCCCTTAAGCGAGACAGCCCAGCCATCGACACCAGGTCCCAAGTTTTGCCTGAGTTGAGAGAAATATTTTACTGTCCGTCCGGAGAAAATGAGGGCAACATTAGCTCCTAACCCAAACAGAGGATAAAATCTCTTAGCTTCATCAATCGTAGTGATCTGTAAGTCATAGTAAACCATGTAAGTACTTTTGCATAAACATAAGGAAAAGCAGCCACTAAGCCACACCAAATTCCAGTAAAAAATAAAAAAAAACATTGGGATCAGATCAATTAAAGTGTTTATTATATACGGAGTATTGTTTATTTTTTTATTGGTAAGAAAATCAATTGACATGTATGAGGCCTCCGAAGTCCGAACCCAAGGATCAGATCATTCCTCAAATGCAAAGAGTTTATGTCCATGGAAAATCTTCTCATTTGAACATAACAAGTTTATGTGCATAGAAAATCTTCTCATTTGAAAGCAACATGTTCATGCAAGGGAAATCTTCACTCCTTTGGACCAAAGAAACAGGACATTCAATGCTCCATTAGGTTAGATGAAGTCATCTGGTTTTATTTTTTAGAAGTACAGCGCATTACTTTAAGATGATTTGGAAACACTAAAAAAGTACAAGTATATCTCAATGCATCACATAACTTTTGAATAGCTACTTATTGATCCATTTTTGCAGAGGGTTGCACTGGCCTGCAGCCATATAGGGCGGATAGGCCATGTGAATTTAGACCGGGCCAATAAGAAGAATGAAAGGAAATATTATATTTCTTTTCAAGCTATAAATTCCCCGACTTTATTAAAGTTTAGCACTAACAAATAGGAAAAGCAGGGAGAACAAAAATAAAAGCCAAAATGAAGTATACACTTGTGCTCCAAATAGATAGTCGGGTCCAGGCCCACTACACTAGCTGAGAAAAAGGAGTGAATCACAGGAAATGGTGCACAATCCAACTAACCAAAATTTTAAGCAGCAAAGATATTTCACTTAATGGAGAAGAAAATGACTTCCAACTGATGGAGAGAAGTCACTTTCTCTCATTGAAGAATATTTTTTTCCCACAAGATCCCAAATTCATCTCAATATACCTAAAATACCACCATCTAAGTCTTAAAGGGAAGAAATAAAATCCCATACATCTTAGCAGAAAGCTAATATCTTTCAGCAAAAAAGCTTACATTTAAAGATAATACTAGAGAAATATTTAATCATTAGAAAGTTATTCAGGAGAATTCTGAACTTAGATAAATAGTACTATAGGTTAATCAAGCAGTCAAAAAACAAAGACATATCATAGCTTCATCTTCATTTGCACATAGTAACCAGGAACTGCTAATCAGAAACCATCTAATCCAATCATTCAAAGTATCAACTCAAATGTATCAAGGAATAAGGTACTAATCGTAGTTAAGAAGAAAAAAACTTCCAACTCATCCTACACAATTACACAGAAAGTAAACAACAAAATCATCCTGCAAAACGATGCACTTAAACACCATAGCGGTTATTTATTATCGCCAATTACCAAAAAAACAAAATCCACACCAAAAATTGACTCCATATAAACAGTGTAGGTCACAATCATACATCATTTGCTTCCAAATAACACCAGAAATTCACGGAATAGGCATGACAAGCACACTTTTTCGCTAAAATAAGTCAGCCTGCGGCAAAAAACCATGACTCCGCAAGAAATTTCCACATCATGGAAGATGTCATTTAAATAGATTGTGGAACTCTAATACAGCATGATGAGTAAAAGTCCTCAAACAAATTAGTTCCCCACAAGAAATCAATTCTCTCTCCTTAAAGGTTTTGAAAAGACAAAAAATTAGTTGTGTATACACAAGCCAAACAACAAGAATTAACAATGTCAGGACTATAATCACAAGAATCTCACCCATAACGCTCAAAAGTACGAAATATAATTCACAATTTCCTCATTATGAACAATAGTAATCAGAAAAAAGAAGAAAAAAAAGATACAAGTAATCTTTCAACTTTCAAGTAACATCCTAGAACAAAGTCCAAGAACTCCATGAAACAATCATTTAAGTAACACTATATATTAAAATTACAGCTAAAAATTCAGGTAACACTTCCCAATCAAATTACAACTAGAAATTCAAGTAACACCACCAAAATCAGATAGTTCAGAATTGGGAGAAAAATTTATAACCAGACCTACTAATAAGAGAACAAATTTAACTCAATGAAATAAATCACCTGATTGGCAAAACCCCAGAAGAGAACAGAAATGACCACACTCCCCCAAAGCTCAGCCATGACATAAAACAAACAGAAACTCCAAATCCTGAGAATTGCAAGTGGCCCAAGAAACCTTGGTCCAAGGGCGGCAAGAAGCTTATCTGCAAGTACTGTAGGGTGGAAGTAGTTGCTCATGGGATACAACACAAACCCAAAAGCCCCAAAGAAAGCAATGAAGGGAAGAATCACAGAATAAAACAGTGTTTTCCTAGGCAAAACATCAGCTAATTTTGTGTACAACACCATAAAACCAACAGCCATAGGCAAATTAACCCAAGTTTTAAGAAATGGAATAATTTCAGCACTAGAACCTTTTGCTGTTACAACCAACACATCCTTTGTATCCCTTAGAATTGTGTAATTAAAAAGGATGCAAAAGAACATCAACCCAAGTGGGATAATCTTCTTGTAAGTGATGAGTTCAATCCCCAGAAATTTTGGTGACTCAACTTCACCAAAAGAAGACTGCCCATCAGCAGAAGCAGCCGCCTCTGCCCTACAAATTGGGAAATTTCTCAAATTTTGACCAAACCCTTTTGAATTTGACACAACACCATGAAATTTTTGGAACCCATTTGAGGAAATACCAAACCCTTGAAGAGGATTAGGTTTTAGAGATAAGTTGGTGCTAATTCTTTGCCTAAGATTACTTTGTGGTGACTTAAAGACCCTTAATTTGGGGTTTGTAGGTAGAGAAAGAAGGCCCCTTGTTTGTAAAACAGCCTCCATCTCTCCCTTCCCCTTCACTCAACAATCACTTGATGATGAATGAAAGATAAAAATTCTGCTCAAATGACCGAATCTTTCAGTAACAAAACGAAGAATCAAATAATCTCAAGTACAGAAAATTCAAAGAACAATGAAAATTTATTGAAAAACGCAAATTAGAATTGAAAAGAGAAGAGAAGAGTTTTAAAGAAGGGGAAAAAAAGAAAGATATGGTGATAAGGTTTGCTGAGAAGATTTTTGCCTTCCCAGCGAAAATATGAGAATTGGTAAACTTTATAGGACTAATGAAATGAAATGGACGAGCGAAAAACCCTTTTCTTCAGCCGAAACAGGGTTTTACAATATTAGGAAAAAATATTAAAAATATAAAATAAAAATGAATAGAAACATAGGACAAAAAAACAAAATGACAGAAGGGAGAGGGCACTGGCAGAAAAATCTTTGAAGAAAGAAATTGTCAGTTGAACAATTCAAAAGGTTAGCAGAATTTGATTTTGCTATGATTTACTCGTATTAATATGAATCTTTTACGTTTAATAGCCCACTAGAACCTCGAATCTGTGACGAATTGACGATAGGAGAAGTTTTTTTCCTTTTTTTGACGAGTAGGTTCTTTTGTTTTTTCAACTATTGTTAGATCTCCACTTTTTTTCTTGAAGATTTTTTTTTTTGGTGTACCCACCCGCTTCATTCTTTTGGGCTAATTCGAATTTGAAGCGCGTTTCGGGGTTAAGGTTTTTAACTCCTCCCAACGTGCTTATGAGGGATCGAACCATGGTTCTTCCTACCAAGTCTAACCCCTGGCACCACTAGACCAATACAACGTTCGTAAAAAACATTGACCAACGTTTAATCCTACCAAGTCTAATCCTATAACATTGACCTTTAACAATGTTTTAGGTAAAAACATTTACGAAAATATTGTCATAACAAAAATATTTATTACAATACTGTCCATATAAGTCATTTTTTTTAATTTAGGAAGCTTTAAATCATTGTCAAAGATAGCGATTTATTTTACAAAATCGTATCCTGATATTAATTTTTTAAGATTGAGATATCGATTTAACCTTCAACCTAAAAAAAATCGATCGTTTTGTTAGTCATTCACCCCCAAACACAGATGACTGTTTGCAAGATTTCCTTAAGTAAATCGCTATTTAGAAAATAAATTTGCATATAGCAAGTCACTATTTTAAATAGCGATGTCTTAACTGCAAAAATAATAATAAATAATAGGAAAACCCTCTCTATCCTACGTGGACATACAGTATTTCTGTAAATAGTTTTGTAAGTTGTGTCAATATTTTCGTAAATACTTTTGCCTACAATATTATTTTGGTTAATCACTCAAATGGAGGATTTGTTTAGTAATCAATGTATTTTTTATGAGTATTTTTTTTTACATGATTGCGGTCATTGTACTTGATTTTTTATTATCAACATAAAATATAAATTAAAATACAAGGTAGTCAATAAACATAAACAAAAAATCAATGGGATCGAGTGGGCAAATTATTATCTAAACTGATTTGACGACTTTTCGGTAAACTTATTAAATACCAAATAATATATGACGTAAATTACCAATGAACATCGAGATATAGTAAGATCATTAAAACGTATGTATCATACATACTTTTCATGCGCAAATACCTAAAAATTTGTATAATCCAAATCCAACTCTTGTTTGCCTTTGGGCCATCAAATAAAAAATTGTGGTCTAAAAATTTGGATCTTTATAGTATACTTATGAATTTATGATTATTAAAATTGAGTTAGCTTGGTTGATTTTGCACATTATTGTAACTATTTTCTTGTTCCAAAAGAGCAATGTATGTTCAAATCTCATAACAAGCATATTTATTTTTAAAAAATTGTGTTATTCTAAAAAAAAATACCTAATTAATAAATAATAGCTTATAATTACGACCTGCATGCCCTAAACAAAATAATTGGATCTCTCCTGATCCCACCAATGATAATATGCTCAATAAATATTCACATGTTTTTCTTAAGATTAATAGCTACTAATCTTTTTACTAATACAAAAATTATACGATGTATCAAAGTTTGAAACAAAAACTAGTTTTCACCTAGGTTGCACTAAAACAAATACGGATATGGGTACGGACACAATACTGGTACGGGAAAACGCCACTGAAAAAATTGAGGATACGGGTATGTGAAAGAATACAATAAGAGAGTCTTTAAATTTCAATACTCCGTATAACACTAAGTTAAATATCAAATTTGGTGATGATAATATGGTTATTCACTATATAAATTATGCAAAACAAATAAGACATGAACAATTAAAGCGAGAAAAATGGCTCAAAAGTTATGGGATACTTGAGTAAGATTAATCAATTAGTTCAATGTGGATACGTGTGTCCAACGGGTGTTGGTGTCGTGTCGGTGTCAGACACGGGATACGGCAGGTTGGAGGTGTATCCGTGCATCCTTGGTTTTCACAAACTTAAATACTTCGTAATAAAAAAAAAAAATCTCGTTTATTTGATCTTCTTATTTGAAATGAGGGCTTGTTTACTTCAGTTCAGTTAATCTCTATTCAGTTCAGTTTAGTTCATCTCTATTTAGTTCAATTAATACACTTCTATTCATTTCAATTCAGTTCAGTTCAGTACAGTTCAGTTCAGTTTAATTCATCTCTATTCAGCTAATGTAAACGAGCCCTGAGTACTTACATTATTTAATTTACAACATTAAAGAATCTTTAAAGTTCATCTAAATTGTAAAAAAAAAAAGGAAAATTTGATGGGAATAATCTCAACTTTCACACGTCTGCTCATTTTGGTCCCTACTTTGGATTAAATCAATATAATCCAAAGTTACACAACATCTTCTCAATTTGGGCCAACTTTCACACGTCTGCTTATTTTGGTCCCTAGTTTACCTTAAGTTACTTGATACAGCAAGTCAAAAATAGCATTGGGACCAAATTGAGATGATGTTGTGCAACTTTGGATTATACTGAATTAATCAAAAGTAGGGACCAAAATGAGTAGACGTGTGAAAGTTGAGATTATTCCCATCAAATTTTCCAAAAAAATATAGTGTAGTTATGTCACTTGACTAACCTCATGCAATGAGAATACTATAAATTTTTAAGTAATATAGTTTTTAAAACATAAACAAATTTATTTTTTTTATTTGAAGCATTTAAAACATAAACAATTGGAAAAAAGTATAGTAAAGAAAAATACATTGAAAAATATTACAGATGGAACAGAAATAAAATAAATTAATGTAAAGGAATGAGCGAGTATGTGCAAGAGATACTTAGAGAAAAAAAAATTGTTTGCAAACCATCTATAATCTATAATCTTCTATAATAATAATAATAACTATTACTAAAACAAAAAACATTAACCTAAACATTTGCCACATGTCATTTCCTCATTAAAAATTTTCTCTCCAAACTTTCATTTGATTTTTTTTTTCTTTTTAAAAACTTTTACTCACTACTTAACCTCACAATTTGCCACATGTCACTTCCTCATTAAAAAAATTCCCTCCAAACTTTCATTTGATTTTTTTTTCTTTTTAAAAATTTACTCACAACTTATTGGTTTTTTTTCCAATATTATCTTTTCTAAAGTTTTTTCTCCATATATTATTGAAAAGTTGATACTTATAATTAGGGTCTGTTTGATTCGTCGAAATTTTTTATATCTGATCTGAACTTAACTATTTTGATTTTATCTGATCTGAACTTTCCTGATCTGATTTGAACTTTTCTAATTTGTTCTAATCTTATTTGATTTATTTTTTAAAAAAAACTCCGTATATTAATATAGATTGTTATTTATTAAGATAAAAATTTCATATGATGTTAAAGTCACTATATCAGAAAATAAATTATGCAAATCTTTAAATTAATATTTACAAAGTTAACATTAAAATTTTAAAGCCGTGCATCGCACGGGTGCTATGTTAGTATGGGAATAAAAAGGAACCATTTGACTGTCACATGAGAACAAATGTGGGACAAAAAGTGTAGCACAAAATTTTATAGGAGATTTAACACAAATGAATGGCCTTGGCCCTTGATGAGGTAGTACAAAGACAAACAATTACAAACTACAAAGACATTTGGATTGGGGCCTAGCATATAAGATATTTGTTGGTCATCAACCTCTTGCTTGTTTTTGTGGTGTTCTACAAAACCTTTTTAATTTGCTTTAAGCAAATACAGTTTGTTACTTTTAGTGCATTTCTGCTGTGAAAATTACTTGTGTGATTGTGATACCTAGTCGTCAAACCTTATCATTTGTATGATGTATGTTTTCATGGTCGTCTTGCACTAGGTTTTTTTTTTTTAAAGAAATTATGCATACTCTAATACTCGTATATAGTGGTGGCCACCGAACGGGCCGGGTCGAAGACCTCCGACCCATGAATCGGGCGAGTGGGTTACCGGGCCGGGCCGAACCGGGCCGGGTTCATGTATAGGCGACCCATGAACCGGCCCACCCGGGTTGGACCGGGTTGGTGGGCCGGATCGGGGACCGGATTGACCGGGTTGGACCGGGTTACGGGTTATAACACTCCGACCCATGACCCACCCGGTTAGCACTGGGCCGGGTCACGGGCCAGGTTAACTGGGTCTGACCCATCAGGGCCAAAAACCGGGCCGGGTCAACCCGGCCCAGTGGCCACCACTACTCGTATATATATTATTTTCTTTTTTTCCCAAATATATATCTATGTCACTCAACATTTTTATTGTTCAAAACTATCTAGCGCTACTCATGTAGAAGTTTTGACTTTATCTTCGCTAATTTCGATTCACTCTATTCGGCTCATATTTTTCGGAAAGTCAATAGGCCAACAAATCAGATTATGTTGTGTCTCTAGATAGTAGATACGGCACTGAACCTCTACGCATATAGCTATAGATCATTTTATGGATGCTAAAGATTCGTTTTTTTAGCCGTCGATAAATCGGAATGCTTTGCTCGAATATGATTTATTATTGTACAGCTTCCCTTAAAAAAATATATCAATCATACCTTGATATCTACTCCGTAGTTAGTATTTTAGTTGAGTACAACTTAAGTTCAAACGAAGGCCTGTACAAGGTTTTTTTTTTTTTTTGAGGAAATGTACACAATGTCCACACAACTTATATCTTAAAAATTAACCTTGATAGGTGGGACTGGGGGCGGTGTAGAATCCGTGACCTCAGAGATCACAGGAGACACTTAAACCAACTGATCCAAGATCCTTGGACGAAGGCTTGTACAAGATATCCCTCATAGACGAAAGAAAGAATTTCAGCATTAAATTCAATTAAGAAAATGGGGTTAGCAGTGAAAGAAAAAAGTCGAGGTTGATATTCCTATAGCGAGGATCAGAAAGAGATTAAATAGCCGACAACTTTGATAAGAATCATCGAACTAATGGACGGACCGCAATGCAAGTACTAGAACTCTTGAAATAAAGGTATGTAATCGCTTATGCGCATGCGAAGCTTGAGGAAGGAACAAAGCTATACGATGGCACCCAATTTTTCCGATTCGGCCATTCGATCTATGATTTATCAACATAGTATTGCAGAGACAGGCCGGCTAGGCTCTTATAATTCTAATTATATATGATTTTTTTTAAAAAAAATTGTCACCTTCGACAAAAAAAAATAAAAAAAATACAGGTTCTGTTCACGTACGGTTCACCAAATCATTGCCCATTTCCATGACGCCCCCAAAATGAGCAATCCATTTAGTATTAGTACTTTAATTAATGATTAATGATTTATGGTAGGTAAGATCGTAACTTGTAAATTGTAAGGATGACGCCGACTCCAAGTCAAAGTGCATGAAAGTTGAAAATTGAAACTTCGAATGAATTAACGAAGCTCCTTTTTTCCACTAAAAAAACATGTTTCATGCATGATCACTAATTATTCTTTATATAAAATATATATATATATATATATATATATATATATATATATATATATATATATATACAGGGTTGGGTTCCGGTGAGAAATTTCTTATCGTGAGAAATGTGAGAAGATATAAATACATCAACTATGACCTAGAGGTACATTGATTAACAACTATAAGTACATTCAAAATATACTATAAATACATTAAGTAAAAAAATACATTGATTTTATGTCATAGATACATTGAATCTAAACAATAGAATGAGTAAGGAGGGAAAATCAAATTTGATCTTAGTCATTCATTTGTTGATCAAAGGGTTGTGGTTGTGTGTGTGTGTGTGGCACTGGTAGTATTTGGGGAGAAGACTTTGTTTAACTAGGGGATAAGTTAAGCACTTGATCGGAGATTAACAGAAATAAAGTGTAAGCATCAATTCCTTTTCGGAAATTCCCATTGATATAGCTGAGAATATAACAAAAATCTCATTGATATACTAGAGAATTTGAAATTCTCAAATATATATATTTAAATTCATATCAAGCTCCCAACCGTGACAATAATAAGGTATATTATGTTACTTAAGGGAATATTCTCATCATTTTTTAAAACGAAAAAACCTTCACCAAGCAAAGGCGTCCGATCGAAGACCAAAACGAAATCAATATATATTATGAATTCACAGATGAGAACTTTATATGAATTCAAGTACTACCTTCGTTTCATTTTATGTGCAACAATTGACTATTTTATACCTCACAAATAATACTCATCAATAATTGTTGCACATAATTTGAAACGGAGGTAGTATATATTTAGAAATTTCGCTACAAATGGGAATTTCCCATTACCTTAAATTTATTATTTTCTAAAGGTGTATTAGAATTATACTTTACCCAAACACTAGAAGGGCCTAATTTCTACTACGTATCTAATAAATTTCTTGAGATATGTCTCAGATCAAACTCTATTACAAGATGTTTCTCGCATGTGTCATTTCCTTGTCAAATTAATAGATCATAGTCCTCCAAGAGACCAAGACTAGTGAAATGCCTTGTTCTCCAATGTTTATAATGTCATTTATTACTTGGTCCTCAAGACCAAGTTTACCTCTTGTAGTATTATTAATACTCATCTTGCTCACTTGTTTTTAAACACATAATAACAATATAGCACAAATAATCACTACAATATATACATATTGCTCATAGAGAGAATTCCAATATTCCTATGCGAGTTTATTAGCTCTTTTGAGAATTAGATCCAATACTTTAGAGATTCGTATCGTATTCTTTTCTCCTTATTCGGGGTTGTACTCTCATACCATTTTCATATATTGGATAATTAATTAAGTGCATATGTGATATGTTTGTGGGTTTTTTTTACCTCTTTTAATTTAAGGGTTTTCCCATGTTATATTTTGTGTTATGTTTCTACTTTGTTGTCCATCTTTTTATCCAATTTTCTCATTATCTATATTTGCACTCCTAGCTATTTCATTCAATCCCCAACAATAATAGTATAAAAGTGTCTTGTTTACACAAAAATCAAATCCAACTTAATTAGGGATTTGAGTCCAAGATGACACGAATATCTAGCTCGCATTGCTCGCAAATAAGAGATTTTGGTGAAAATCAAACTCTCAACTTTTCAATTTGTGAGGTAAAATCTATCGCCATTGCACAGGAGGGACCTCAATATAATCCTCAATCCCTTGAAAGTAATTATTAATTATATGGTGTTCTCTACAATTATTTGGACAATAAGAACATGTTAATTTTTGCATTAAACAACAAAGAAGCAACATTCCTCAAATCCACATCCTTAAAGCAAAAAATTGTCACGAGTTCACAACAACCACATTTGAAACTCAAAATGACAAAAACCAACATTCCACGAATCACAATATGTAACCTCCTTTTTATCGTTTATGTGGTTTAAGGATGGTGGTTGACTAGTAGTTGCAATTTTGGATTTCAAAGGTGATTCACGTATTTGTTTCGTGATGTGTGTAATGACGTGGGTGTACATTTAGTGCGTGTGGTTCCTACATGCACTAACCAATAGAATTTTAGGAGAAAAGTTAGAGAAAGAAAAATCAATACCACACGTCCACACACATGCACTTAGGGCTTGTTTGATTGCATCTACTTTACATAAAAAGTCAAATTTTCTATGAAATACAATGTTATAAACTTGTAATGTTATAGTAAGGAAATAATTCATCCAACTTTCTCTAGATCCTAGCTAATTTAAAATTCCTACAAAACTTGATTTTTCTAATGTTCAACCCTAAACAATTAACCACTTTCTAAAAATTTGACAAGAAAGATTAATTCCTATAAAATACGAAGTATAAATTAGCACATAGAGTTAATTATCGTTTCAAATTCACAAGTTACAACCAAACCCTCCTATCGGCCTATGGGAGATTGGGAGTATGGTGGTCCAGAATATATTGATAGGAACTTTAGGAAATTATGAAGCTGAGTGTCAAGGAAATACAATTTGCAATTTGGGAAGCACATGTTGAACTTTTTTTAAATCCACATATTCTTAGGTTATATTCTCTTCATAAAATTAGACGGGATTGAATTGGGTTAGACTGGAAATATTGGACTGGGTAACATTAAATAGTAATATTTTGAGTTATATGTAACAAAAAAATATTAAAATCTATATCTATCTATTAAAAGGTGCACAAAACACAATAGAACGCCACATAAGCTTATAAATTCACTAGAGTTGTGCCATATTAGCAATGGTGCCATGTAGGATATGCATCTCCTATGAATTTTTTTAAAAAAATTGATTGTTGTAAGAATTGAACCTAGGACAACTTGCTAACAAACAAACACACTTACCAACTCAACTAACATAAATTATTGATTTAATTACCTCTCATTTTAATCTAATTGTTCGTTTAATATTGTGGCTTGCATTAGTAGGTTTATTCAAATTTTTTCTACCAATTATGTGACTTTTGAAAAAAAAAAGTTTCATTTTAATCATCAATCCATATGAAGTATTAATTTTGCCTTTTAATGTTTAATTATGGCAAGTGCATTTTTTTTAAGTCAGTGTACTTTTTTTTCCATTTTAAATATCACGCGATTTTTTACCGAATCATAACACGTCAAATTTATACAAGTAGCACATACTAACTCAATTTTTTTCATTGTTGTCTTATGTTCTATTTTTTAAAATACAATGTTTTATTTATTGTTGGAACTTTTTTTCAATCTATACTCTTCTTATAAAACGAGTCGATCATTCTCGTAATGACATGTGTCACGACAAATCATACACAATGCCACATGAGCATTATCAAACATAATTTAACCAAAAACAAATTATGTTTCTAAACATACTTGAACCCATAACCCCTTGATTACAAAAGTCACAACTTAACTAATAATCGATATTAATTATTCCATAAAAATTATTATAAGCTCTACTGTGTACGATTTTTTGTTGCCTTTTTTTGGATTTGAGTCTCAAAATCAAAATTTAAATGGGCCACTTGGATTGATCTACAACGCAGTGTATCATCCGATCAAATTGATGATTATGATAACCAATTTTCAATACGTTAGTAAAAGTATCAAGTTCCGTATTGTATTATCTTTAACAATTTCATTATATATTATACAACCCTCATTTCACTATATTACTTTTTAAACATAAAAAAAATATTAAGATGATGAGAAATCAATGACCAAGAGCAACGTCCGGGCCTAAAAACTAGTTATATATTCGAAAAGTGCACATCGAGACGAATCAGATGAGATTTCACATGACTTTAGAATGAGTTACAATAGAATTGATTGAAATGAATTAGAATGGTCATGGTCTGAATTGGATGAGAATGCGCATAACTTTAGAATAAATTACAGTTGAATTGATTGAAATGAAGTACTCCGTAGAATAGTTTGAATTGAATGGGAATTGATTAGACCTAGATTCAAATTCATAACCTTTTACAAATCAAGGTCATACACTTACCATCTTACCTAACTTATATTGGTGGTTGAAATGCCCATATAATTTTATTTTATTAATTTTTTTTAAATTTTTTTTTTGGCAACGGAAAATACTTTACTACATTTTTCTAATGTTGGTTGCTATTACATTAACTAAACAAGCTCTATCTACTTTAGTACATCTGACACTGTTCAGTGATCTAGCTAACTTCGTGAAATGATCGGTTGAATTGTGATATCTATTTTGATAGGTTGGTGTAGGGCTTCTAACAACTTGGTGCAATCCGTTTAGATAAGAATGTTGTTTCCTAGAGGGATTGCTTCTTGGAGACCTTTCAACATCGATCGAGCCTCCGCTTGCAAGGCTGAAGTTGCTAGCACCTTCATTCCTCCGGAATATTCCTTATAAGGTTCTGCAAAATACCATCCAATCGCTGCCTTTGTTTTGTACCCGTCACCTCTCTTTGTATTCTTCCATGCTCCGTCGACTTGCACCAAAATTGGGTTAGCTGAAGTTTTATATATTTCTTTCATTTATTAAGTAAAGTACTTCCTCTGTCCCTTTTTTTTTTGCAACAATTTTCTTTTTAGGATGTTTCAAAATGTTTGCTACAATTCTAAAATAAGTAATATGGTTCACATGTGGTCTCACAACTCTCCTCTACTATATTTTACCTTACCCTATATACCCCACCACTCTACACACTAAAATACAAATTTTTATACCAACTCAATACTAAACTCTTATAAAAGTTACAATTGTACCGTGTTGCAAACAAAGGGAGACGAAAGGATTAAAATTTAAACTTTTCCACAAGAGTAAAAATAAATGCATATCAAGTAAAACTCGGAAGAACACACTAGTTTAACTGTTAAACCTTGATCTTGGTATGGTGGACCACAGTTTGACGGCCCCTAGTTGTCCACGTACAAATATACTCCTCCAGTCCTCTATCAGATTAGCCATCAAACCTCGAGACTTTCAATTTTGTACTGTATTTTGTACTTTTCCACAAGAGTAAAAATAAATGCATATCAAGTAAAACTCGGAAGAACACACTAGTTTAACTGTTAAACCTTGATCTTGGTATGGTGGACCACAGTTTGACGGCCCCTAGTTGTCCACGTACAAATATACTCCTCCAGTCCTCTATCAGATTAGCCATCAAACCTCGAGACTTTCAATTTTGTACTGTATTTTATATTTTTATTTTTATTTTTATTTTTAATTTTGGAAAATTTCTAACACGTGAACCTGATCTCGTGCCTCCAACAAATCATATACGGATGAGTATCCCATTCCCATGCACAAAAGGGAAAAAAAACGACATGTTCATGTAGAGTAAAATTTTCTTTTGATATTTACCATGTCATTTCACATTTCACAAATGCATTATATTCAATTATAAAACCATAAATACACTCCAACTAATACAACAAATTGAAAATTTCTTCTATAATTGGAAAAAAAAAAATCATAATCCAAATCCTTTGCTCTCACTCAACACTTCCCTAAATTCTAAATGTTTACCATTGAAAATATGTTAATACACAGCTTTACCATTGAAAATATGCTAATACACGTGTTTATCATTGAGAATATGCTAATACACGGATTTACCGTTGAGAATATGCTAATACACAGGTTTACTATTTAAAATATGCTAATACACAGGTTTACCATTGAGAATAATCTTTTTTTTGTTTGTTTAATTGATTCTGAATTTCCAATTTTGTCGTTTCAATTTATTTAGTTTGATTACACTTAAGTTTTTTTTTTTTTTATCAAAAGACAAGAGATTAATCATTTAAGTTTTTTGAATGTTTGATATGAGTTTGTAACTTTTGGTTTTATTTTGTACCTTCTCTTTGAGTCTAAATTTATTTTTTTTAGTTTATATTTTTTGATTTGAATTTGTAACTTTTGGCAAAATACTTGGAAAAAAATTCTGGCAGAAGATTGTATTTTTTGAAACTATTTTTTTGTTTTTTTTTATTTTAACTTTTTTTAATATTTGTATCATTTTCTATTTATTTTGGTTTTTTTGTTTCGTTTGGTATATTAGCTTAATTGTTTTAGTCAGTGGATAAAATATATATGCTATTTTTTTTTTGTAAATTTTTGGTTTAATTTTATCTTAATGTCCAACATAGTAATCCATACCCCCATTTTTCAAATTCCGGAATTTACCTAATTTTTCAATATTGAAGGTGGTAATTTTATTATTATTTTTTAAATAAAGATCAATTCATTGATAAAAAATCATACGACATCTACAAAAAAATCAAATCTAACAAATACAAAGGAAATTGAATTAAATAAGATTCTAATTCTATAAAACTACGATCGTCGATGATATCTGACATTGATGAATTCCCTCGCCTTTCACATCGCTGTCCTTTGCAGCCTTTTACAAGGGGGTCTTGTGACTGTTGTAGTTTTTGAATTGAATACAATTTAACCCAATTGATTGCACATGTAGATTTGAGATCTGATTCGATACCGTATAAGCCTCCATCAACAAATTCAATCTCTCAAATCTAATCCTCTATAAAGGAAGAAAAGAAAACTCAACCCCAAAATACTCTCATAGTCCCATTAGAGGTGACAAGGAACCCAAATATATACTGGGTAGAAAACTCTCAGAGAAGAAAATTAATGACAAAAACAAAGAAAACAAACAAATTAAAAGAAGATTTGATAAAAAAAATAAAAATAAAAGAAGATTTGGGGCTTACCATTATCATCTTTTTTTTATGATGGTAACCCCTATGACTAGAAAAGAGACTAGGATTTTAGGTTTTTGAGGAGAGAGAAGAGAGAAAAAAAAGAAAAGAGGTTAGGGTTATACAAGTATCACACTAACTAACGCTTTTATTGAAGGTGGTAATTTTAAAATGTGTTAATTCAAAAAAGTGCAAAATAAAATGTAGCAAAATAAAAAAATCATATTAAAAAAATCATTAAAAGGAGAAAAAAAGTGAATTATAGTCACTGTTATTATTTTTTTGTTGCTGTATATATTGATGTCTTAGATGTTGGATAAATAAGTTACATCATAATATTATAATCCCATTATTCAGCATGTCCTCCATCATTTTATTGCTAATTTATTCATATATGCACTCAATTATTGGTGCTAAAAAATTACAATTTCTTTTTTGAGAAAAAAAATTACAACTTGGAAATGTGTATGATTTATGAGATAAATAGATCTTACGTATATACTTTGTATCTCAATATCAAAATGACAAAATTATTATAAACAACTTATTAATTTCAACCAAAAAAAAAACAACTTTAAAAAATATTGTTTTCGGAAAGGAAAAAAAATCAGGTGTACAACAAAAAAAAAAAAAAGAAATAGAAAGATTAAATGAAATTTCAAAATTACTTTTGTGCTCTAGAATATTATAGTGCAGACTGCAGACTACCCAAAATGGGCCAAAAAGTTAAAATTCGATTATTCAGGGTATCCATAGCTTACTGGATCTTATACTAGTGACCATTTATAGTTAAAACCTTATAAAATGACAATTATTAAAGCCCATAAAAATACGGCTATAGCCCAGCCAAACATGGCTGAATCCTCAAACATGTATGAGCCCAGTGTTGAGTGGATCAATGTCCCTGGCCTAAGCTATAAATTATGAGAGCCCACTAGCCCAGTACATATTGGCGGAAATGTGCTGTCTTAAAATTTTTAATTCCCCACCTTAATTTTTTAAAATATCTGACCGTTAAATTATGAAAATGATCACACAGTGTGGCCATGTGGGCATATGTGTAAACTAAGATTTAAGGTAAGGATAATATAGACATTTGATGTGACTCTAGAATCCTACCCATTCCCTCCTCAAATCTTTGTCTCATTCTCCATTTTTTTTATTGTCTATAAATCTTTACACCTTAGTTTTCTTCCGGATCTATTTTAATCGCATTAAATGAGTATTTTTTGTGAGAAATAAAGTAATCGTTTGTTGCGATTAAAACAAATTGGAAGGAGTAAGACTTCTTTTACTCAAATTTTTACCGTTTACGAGGCATCGACAAATATGAAAATTGAAGTGTTTCGCTTAAAAAAACAAACAAAAGAAGATGTAAGAAACTCCGAAAGTTGTTTAAAAAACTCCGAAAGTTGTAGTGTTTTGTGAAAAAACACCCTAGATTTTTATTATTTTTTTTAAAAAATTAACAGCACAAAGTTGTATAAAAAAAAAAACCTTTGGTAGCACAACTTTTGGACGAAAACCTTGAAATATAACACAATTATTTCAAAGATTTAACCTTTAGGAACAATTCAATAGAAAAAAATTGGAAAGAATAACACAAATGGAAACTCTAATTAACCAAATCCTCATTTTGAAGTTCACTTACCCCCAATATTTCACAGTTTTTCATCCAAAAGTTGCGTTACTAAAGGTTTTCTACAACTTTGTGTTGTTAATTTTTTTTAAAAAAAAACTCTAGGGTATTTTTCACAAAGCGCTAGAACTTTCAGGGTTTTTAGACAAATTTTCCTAATTTTTACAATTTACAATTGAAGATATTGTCGATTAAATGTGTGTCTCGGCAAATGTGCAAAGTCCAAATGTTACATCTTAAATAACGGATGGAGTATTTAGTATTGTTATTTATTGGTGTTGAAAATGAAATCAAATAGCCATTTTCATTATTTATAATTGTTGGAAACAAAATCTTTTTCCATATAATTTGTTTTCATTTCATTTTTTAATGGACATTTCATTTCCTTAATTATATCTAAGCGACAGATAGTGGTGTCAATTAACATTATCTTTTCCCTTTTGATTTTATTTTCATTTTTTTCAATCAAAAATTTATACTAAGCATTAATACCCCAAGTAACTAAAAACTTATCTAGCTCATAACGGTTCATATCCTTAAGTGATGTATCAAACACTCAAACATGCAACGATGTCGTAAACCCTAACAACAATTTCAAAGTTACTTTTGTGCTCTAGAATATTTTATTTGTGACACCTTTTTTGCTTTGTTGACAAAGAGTTGAGTGACAACACACACATAAGCAAAATAAAAAGGCTGACAAGTATTATGAGGCAATAAACATCACAACCTAGTCGAGAAATTATTAGCCTATAACTGATATATATGCATTGCGAGAAATTATTTGCATAATTATATTCAAATATTATACTCCCTCTGTAATATGTTAACTGTAACAATTTAACATTTTTTTTTCCTCTATTTTATATCAAATTGTTACAAATACAATTATTTAGTTACAGATAGAGTAATCGACTCGATCAAATCTAACATTTTAAATGAAAATTTGCATCCAATAATGCATAATTTCATTCGTGAATCTCAAAGTAGTAGACTAGACTAGACCCTAGAATAGCATTCATAAAAAAGTAAAAAACCCATGAAAAATTTCCGTTAACAATAATAATAGGCTAAACATAAGTTGGTCCCCCAAACAAACATGCTCTAATAAAGCAAACACATCACATAAACCGAAACAAGAAAATGGGGCACACATGCCCATACCTTTTACTTTTTACCCCCACACGTCCACACCTTTTACTTGAATAAAAAACTGATTTTTAACCCATTAAACCTCAAACTTTTCCGAATTTATTAAATCTTATATTTATTTTTTAATTTCAAATCATAATATTTTTCAAATCGGAATATCTGAAGATTCGGATTGGAAAACCGGACAATCCGATTTTAAGTTTGGATGTTTCAATTTTAAATCCGGATAGGATATCTGATCAAGAAACGGATCTTTTTCGACATATAGTTTCTAGAACTAGATGTTTGATTTTCCGACTCGGAGAGTCAATTTTTTTGGTCAGAAATTCAAATTTGGAAATTGTTGCCCACTCCTAATCGTGACAACATGTGTCCCATCATCTCTGTCGACCGAAACCCATTGCCATTGTCATCAATTAAAAAAGGGATAATGTCATATGTTATCCTTAGGGGCAGGGCTATGTATAATAATTAAATATATTTATGATTTATAATAAAATCATACGAAAATTGTAGTAATTAATACTTAATTTTTTTCAAACTTTCATTTTTGAGCTTTTTATATGTAACCTAAGGCTGTATATATATATATATATATATATATATATATATATATATATATATTTTAAAGAAGATTACCAAAAAATGGCGTACTAGTTGGGAGAATCGATACCACCATGGTGTTAACAAATCCCGAAAAATATAGTAAAGTGCTAATTGTATTATGAAAAATTGAAAATATAAGTGATAGCTTAATACGCTAACTTTATATTTAGGGAAATGGAGTATTCATTATACAACTCGATTTTTTTTTTAAAAAAAATAGAATGCCATAAACTCATAATCATTTGTTGTTGAGTGTAATTACAATTTATTTTTGGTGAATAATTTCACCTTTAACATCTCATGTATAACCTCAATGGCCATATAGTATAGTTTGCATTTTCCTATATTCTCTCTGGTAACAACTTATTTGAAATCTTATAAGAATGGATATTATAACAATTTTATAAGAACGAATATTATATTTTTAGGAGTTATTTGGTTGCTTAAATAAGTGGTACTGAATCACTTATTTACTCGTCAAAAAAAAAATAAAGAAAGAAAATTAGAATTAATGTAAATTTTAAAATGAAGTAATTGTTTGGTTGGATCCAAAAATAAAAATTAGGGAAAATATTCATAAGAAGTTAATTTTTTCACAAAATATAGTCCCTACTCCCTTGGATAAAAAAAACAAAAAACAATCTACTCCGTAGAAGAATTCATTAAAATTTGGCGATAAAAATAGACGCCTCACATAAATTTCAAACTTTAGTCCAGTATATATATATAATATATAATGCTGTATGATATTTGGCGATATAAAATTACCCAAGTTTTCGTCGTACATATTAACAAAATAAAATAAAATAATAATAGCCGTTTTCATTCCTTCTTTTTTCCTTTTCTCTCTCTTGATTCTTCGTACTGTCCATTCATCGAAGAGAGAGACAACAAAACTTCGAAACCCTATCAATGGCGGAATAGCAATTTACTGCTTCGTTTGCTCATCATTGATTATCATCATTATGAACGTTAACTAATTCAAAATAAAGAATTTGATTTGAATTTGAATTTTTTTTTTTTCCTTTCAAGGATTTTCATTATTGTTGTCAATGGCTGATGCTGCATTTTTCAAGCTTTCATTTTCGTTTAGGGTTTCGACGTCTTTAAGATCGCAGATCTCTCGCGATCCTACATAAGATACTCCATTATTGGAATTAATTGAAGGTTTTTGTTTTCGACGTTAATTTTGTATTTTGATTTTAAGAGAGAGAGAGAGAGAGATAGATAAAGAGAGAGGTGAATATGGTAGGGTGGGAGAGGATGAGGAGGTGTTTGAGAACGGTGTTCTTCATGTTAGCAATGCTGGCGTCATTGTTGGTGCAATGTTTGCCATTATTGGTAGCCATTGGAGATGTTTTGGTGCCTTGTGTATTGGCATCTAGTTTCACCTGTGTCAGGTGTTTTGGGCTTAAACAACACCTCAAACGATACGCTTTCAAGAGCTCTTTGGTTGATATTCCTCTTGTTTCTGTCCTCAGATCTCTCCTTATCACCTGTAAGTAATACTTACTCTCCCTTTTATTTTCAATAAAACTTTGCAATTCTAATTACTGTTGTTTCTGTGATGGTGTGTTCTATCAGCCTAACTCTTATTTTTAGGTCTGTTAATTTGTGCATATTTGCGGCTAAAATGCTTAATTTGTAGTTTTGTTGCTTCGCTGTTTATATCGCTGTTGGAATTAATCGATTAGGACCGTTGATGAAGTAGTATGGGTTAGGAAGCTTAGTTGGAAGATCTGGAATTTTGTAAAACTGTATTCATATGCAGGCATGCTTATTGGTTGTATTAGAGAGTAGAAGATTAGAAGTAGTGACTTTGGTAGGCTAGGCACTATTAGTCCAGGATTATTCATGTTAATATTTTGGCTTGGTTGATTTCTCCCCCCCCCTTTTAATGGTTGGATTCTGTTATCTGCTCATGTTTGATGTTTTTGTTAGTTGTTTTGGTTAAATTGGAGAATTCAAGTCATGTTATAAACAAATGTTAGGTTGATATGGATGCTTTGCTGAATTGCTTTAGACTCGACATGTGCTTAAACAAACGAGAAGAAATTAATTTTATCAGATGAGTGGAGCTGTATTTATAATTTGTGAATCATATACTCTTCCTTTACTTACAGGTGTATATTCTTTTTCTGATGCTCCTGCTCTTTCTCATGGTCCGTATCTTGGAAGTGTGACGTTGTGTTCTATTTCTTCGGTTCTTCTTCTGTCAATTAAGGCCTGTGTTTTTTCTGCTAATTCTCAAATGGAAGCTGAAGCTACACATTCTCTTTCAAGGCGGATTCTTCATTTGAAAAAGTCTTGGGGAATGCCTGTCATGTTCCTTTCGTCTGTCGTTTTTGCTCTTGGTCATATGGTGATTGCCTATAGAATTAGCTGTAAGGCAAGGAGGAAATTATTACATCGTGTTGACCCAGAGGCGGTAGGTTTCCTACTGGTTTCTTCCCACATTACCTGTATATGAAGTAGTTTGTTTGCTAAAAAATTTCATGTTTCTTAAAGCGATGTACAATAAAATCTCTTGCTGAAGGTTGATGTTATCACTTGCAGGTTCTTTCTTGCAAGAGTTTGTTATCTGCCTATCAAAAGCTTCCAAGGTCTCCTATTCCTTCCTCAGCAAAGGCCACCCCTAAAAGTGATAGTGAGATAAGGAGGAAACACTATGGTCTGGCCCGTTATGAAAGTGTATTGCCTGTCAGATTACTTGCCGACATTGACAGTTTATTCACAACTTGCCAAGGCTTTACGCTCCATTACAAGATTAGCATACCTAGCTCTCCTCCACGTTCTTTATCATCTACTACAGTCATACAACCTAGTAAAAGCTGCAGTCCTCAGTTGGGCATTGTTAGGATAAACGTAGATCGGCCAGTAAATGTTATTTCGAAAACCCAACATAACCTGTGTAGAAGCTATAGTAATCAGTTCCATTCGTTGCATGACCCGTTGCTAGAAAATCTGAAATCCTCTGCTGTATCATCTGATGAAATTCCTCTTTTTAGCCTTGATGCTGCTGATGACGAGGATGAGATCAGTGATTTAAGCCCTTTAAAATTGAATTCGGATTTGGAGGCAAGTGGAGAGTGTGGAATTGTCTTGGTGCATGGATTCGGAGGTGGAGTTTTCTCATGGAGGCATTTGATGGGGACGTTGGCTCGACAAGTAGGTTGCACTGTTGCTGCTTTTGATCGACCTGGATGGGGTTTAACTCCTAGGCTACAAAAGAAGGATTGGGAAGAAAACCAGCTGCCAAATCCTTACAGACTTGATACTCAGGTATTAGCTTTATTGACATTGTCGTTTTTCGTAATTTTATTCACATGGAATTTGTCTCAATGTGACCTCAAAATCAGAATACCTGGTATGGAACCTATTGATTTCATGCTTATGTTTAATGGTTGGTTTTCTGTGTGATTCTTTTTTTTTTAAATGACTGCATCAGATACTGGTGTTTTTTTTAGGACAGTGAGCACCATTTGTACCTGTTCATTATCCAGTCTTGTTTTGTGCATGATTGCCTATGTGGTTTTGACATGCTGGACCATAGCTTGATAGAGCTTGTAACCTGTTACAGCATTTTTATTGTGGTTTTCTACCCTTAATTAGGCTAACTTTGATGTAAAGCCACAATTTATCTGTCAGTTAATCCTATGCTTTTTGATATGTATTCTATGGCATCAAAAGTTGGTAATTTCTTAATCCGTACATCGTCCAGTCTTGGTCATTCCAGACTTTGCAGTCTTCATAGCTGGTCACAATCTTTGTGTTAGTGGTGGATCCATATTGTAACAAGTGTGTTCCCTTTATCATGCCTGAATGTGGAATATTTTACGGATTTTTTTTTTCAAAGTTTTCCTACAAAATTTGACCACTTAACCACAGTGAAATTCATCGAATGTATTTTGCCACCACTAGAACTTTTCATATATAGGAAACACATTTCTTTTCTTTTCTTTTCTTTTTTTTTCCTGCCGGAGTTGTCAAATTATTGGGTCTTTGATAATACTAAAGCTTTTTTCTAGAGTGGAAGTATGGAATTTTTTTTTCTTTACCTTTTTATGGTGTATATAATTTCAACACCACGAACATTTTACAACCAGGAGATACAATCAGTTTTCTTTGTTTTAGTTTTAACTATCAATTTTTTAAAACTCATCTCTCCTGGATTCCCACTATCTTTCTGTAAGAATGATTGTGTCTTTTGAAATCATTTCTCCCACCAAATTAGTAATATGTTATAAACTTCCTTAAGAGAATGCCTTGATTTCTGCTGTCCATTTCTAGACTTCTGGTGAAGTTGTTTGGTCTTCTGAGTTACAGAAAATCTGTTTTTGATATGGAATATTTTCTTGCTGAGGGACTGTTAATATCACCTTCAACCCCTTTCAACTGTGAATATCTTCAAAAGTTTGCTATCTATTTTTACATTCTATATTTTCTATTTCAACCATTCTCAGTCTGCTAGGGTTTCAAATTGCTTCACATTAATGCTGTGTTGGTTCTTGTATCAGGTCGACCTACTCCTCTCCTTTTGTTCTGAAATGGGGTTTTCTTCAGTGATACTTGTTGGCCATGATGATGGTGGTTTGCTTGCATTAAGGGCAGCAGAAAGAGTGACAACATCTGGGAGTTTTGCAAATGTGAGTAATACATTCTGGGTTTGTGTTCATTTATATATTTGGTTTGGCAATTTATGTGAGGCGTACTTTAATGGTTTGTGTATGAGGTAATTGTTGTTTGATAGTTATATTCTAATTTATCAGCTTCTTTTCAAGTTTCTGAATAGCTTTAATCATCAGTCGTCTAGTTTTCGTTTCATAGATAATATATAGACAATTGAATGAATACCGCACTCTTTGTAGCTGGTTCTGTGGAGAGACAATTGAATGAATACCATACTCTTATTTAGCTAGTTGTGAGGACCTACTCATGTTTGTCTAGTAACTGTGGTGAACAACATGCATTATTGGCCCTTTGGCAGTTAATTGTGTTTTGCTGACTCATTAGGTGTATATTATGAGTGATGGATGCAAATCTTCTGGCTCTTAGGGTCCGTTTGTTTAAATGGAAAACATTTTCCTTCCTCCCTCATTTCATTTTCCTTTGTTTGTTTTGGGAAGAGGGGCGGAAAACAATTTTCCTTAAGGTGGAAAATGTGACATTAGAAAAGGAAAACCATTTTTCTTTGTAGGGAAGGAATGCCACATTTTCCCTCTCACTCTCTACTTCTCCTTTCTTCACTCTTCTCATCATTTCTTCATTTCTACTCCATTTTTATTTTCCTTCATAAGTTTTCCTCTAATCAAACAAACAAAGAAAAACTTTTCTCCAATCTATGTTTTCCATTGAAAATTGTTTTCCTTAGAAAATGATTTTCCTTAAAAATTGTTTTCTTTCGAAACAAACAGAGCCTTAATGTAATATTGCTAGACTTCGGTTTACACGATGAAAAGAATTGTTCATAGAATCATAGTTGAAGGCTTTGAAGTTTTAACCCATTTTGCAAATAGTATAGGAAAATGATATTTTTTTTGGTAGGATTGTTTCTTATGTGAAGAATATATGGAATGGGTAAAATAATACAAGTCATAATTGACTTTCTGTTGTTTTGGTGAAATAAATGCCAAATGATGTGAAACATTGAATTTTTTCCTCAAAAAGAGATTTTTTCTAGAGAATTGGAAAATAATTGTGGGGCATAATAGTTAGAATAAGCAAACAATTTGATTATGTGTAAAACTATTCATGGTCTCAAGAAGGTGATTGAACTAGTGAGAAGGGCACTATTAATTAAACTTAGAACATGTTGTGGTCATGGAAGAAAAACTCGCCCGTTCCGTTCTGTAACGGGTTTCAGACTCATTGTTCCGAGAAACCCCATTATAGAACCATGTTGTTAAATATTTCACATCAAACTCGGCGCGACTGTTTGAATATTTATCCATTTTACATTGAACTATCCATCACCGTTACATGATTGTAACGCCTGTTTTTCTTGATTATAATTCAAATATAAATCTTACCATGGCTTCAATGTACTTTTAATTGCTAAAAATTTTCGGTACTCCTTTGAATATTTAACCATTTTTTACCCTTATTATTAAACAAGGGCATGTGTAAATGACCTCTTAGACTTATTTCAAAACTACAAATGCTATTAATTTAATTAAAATAAATAGTAGTTACATAACATAGTGTAAAATAACAAAAGGAAAAACAAACTTAAATAACTATTTAAATTTTTTGAAAAAATTCACGCTGCGATGGCCGCGAATCGTTCTATAACATCGTTACAAGTCGTTCTTTCCCGCGACAACGCGAGCGTTACCGCGAACGCTACCGGGTGTTTTTCCCTTGGTTGCATGGTTTTAAATCTCAGTTTCGGTCGCGATCGCGGCAACGGTCGCGGAAGCACATTCGCGGGCAATGCGGATGGTTCGCGGCCTAATATCTCGGTTGCTGTAAGCTCAAAAAGCTTTACAATGCGGTTGTGATGCCGTGGTGCGGCCTTGATTTAAAACCATTTGGTTGTGGCTTAACAAATGTTTGAAAAATCAAGGTTAAGTGTATGTGATTCATGCATTGGCTGTTGAATAATCTTATAGGGATCTGGATTCTTTTTTAAATATTAATATTAAAAGGCTAGTTCAGATGTTCGATATTCTTTTACTCAGTCAGCCCAAGAAGAAAGAAATGCCTTTTAATATTATATCATTGTTACATTGAACTTTTCATCATATGTGATGATGCCTTTTCTGTAAACCATATTGTAAAGCCACTATACTGTCTATGATTCTTAATTACAGCTCCATGTTTGAGACTGAGTGATAGCATCATGGGATGTAATCACAGTAATCAGAGTGGAAGGATTATATTTTACCAGTAGTTTCTCTTTCCTTGTTCTTGCATTATATGGTATGAAGCCTTTTTCTTCAAACCAAACTATAAGGCCACGATGCTGTCTATGCTTCTTAAGCACAGACAGTTCAATGTTAAGAGTGATAGCGTCGTGGAAAGTAATCATTGAAAGCATTGCAGTAGCTAGTTATCCAGTCAATGTCTGGCATGCTATGTGTATCTCTAGATGTTGATTGTAAGCTATAGATATCTGTGCTATACTGCTATGCAGCTGCCTGATTGGGTTGAAATATTTTTTGAATGTTCCTAAACTTGATTGATTCCTTTCATATACAGGTTACAGTCAAAGCAGTGGTATTGCTGAGTGCAGATCTCTCTAGAGACGTAGTTCCTTCCTTTGC
The DNA here is from genome assembly GCA_951394345.1 of Salicornia ramosissima. Classification (NCBI taxonomy): domain Eukaryota; kingdom Viridiplantae; phylum Streptophyta; class Magnoliopsida; order Caryophyllales; family Amaranthaceae; genus Salicornia; species Salicornia ramosissima. The sequence goes on along the minus strand of OX596233.1, from coordinate 57,719,154 downwards.
CAGGATACTTCTGCGTACTTCATTGGGGAAAAAACATTTGGTCCAGCCGCTGCTCCGAACAGAAATTACTCAAGTGGTGAATCGGCGTGCGTGGTATGATGCTACCAAGCTGACGACAGAAGTCTTGAACCTATACAAGGTAAGTTTAGGGGATTATATTTTTACTAATGTCAGGCTGATGTTTGGTCTTTCCATTCTGTAAACATCAACTTTCTTATTAATTCAACCATTAACTGGTGTTCTAATAAAAAAAATCATTAACTGGTGTTACTTGTATGCATCCAATTAGGCTCCTCTTTGTGTAGAAGGTTGGGATGAGGCTCTTCAGGAAGTTGGTAAACTTTCTGGTGAAACAATTATGTCGCCTGAAAAAACGGTTTCACTTGTGAAAGCAATTCAAGATTTACCCATTATGGTTGTCACTGGAGCTGAAGATGCACTAGTCTCTTTAAAATCTGCTCAAACCATGGCTTCTAAATTTATAGATTCTGTAAGAATATTTTCTTCTCTGATAAAGGATTAAAGTTATTGATCTCATTATCTGCTTCAATTCTTCAGCTAGTCTGATGCATCTCATATTGCTCATTTGCATCCCTCTCCTTTGCACATGTTTTTCCTGCACTGCTAGCTTCTGTACAAATATACATGGCCTTTTTGGGGTGTTAAAAGAGTCATCATGATTTAGTTGAATGAAAATCACTCTTATGGCTCTATGCTTTTGCACTTCTCAAAGGAAGCCTTTTAACTGTTAATGGTTGAATTGTACAGAGAGTAGTTGCTATATCAGGATGTGGCCATCTCCCACACGAGGAATGCCCCAAGGCGTTGCTTGCAGCCGTGACCCCTTTCATCTGCCGAATTTTAGGCGACTGAAAGTGCAAGTTTGATAAAGAGTGAATAATAATATCACTTTATCAAGCTTGGTTGTGGAGGGTTTTAAGTTCCTCTGGGCCTTCTCAGAAAAATTTGCCCCAAGGCTTTGCTTGCAGCTGTGCCTCCCCTTCAATTGCAAAGTTTAATGCGACTTTGAAGTGAAACTCCGATAAAGAGTGAATATTATTATTATGGCTTAGCAGCAAGCTTCTTTTGGAGGATCTTTCCCTCCCTTGAGCATTCGGCACTCCTTTCCTTGTTGAACCGGCAGAGAAACCAGTGCGCAGTGCGGCCATCTCTTCCTTCTACTGTAGCTTTGCCAGTTTGGAACATCACTCCAAGAAATTTGTGAGTTTTGTGAGTTCCATGTAAATTGTTTTTTTTTTTGGTCCCAAAATTTATTTGCTGTTTTTGAGAAGGTTAGTGTCAACGTGTAGATAATTCTTGTTGTTGGCTGCCAAAGGGTTAGACAATAACATAAATTGTATACATCTTTTTACAATCTACACGTTTGGTTACTGTTGTAGTGACTACTCTGTACCTTTAATTTGAAGAGTTAGTGAGAATTCTTATTCATCCTTGTATTTGAATAGCGATAATCAGCAAAGCCCTTGTTTCGATTGAATTACGAATTTGCAATTGAATCTTACTCTCTTTTTTTTTTTTTTGTATTTGAGTGACAATGTTATGAAACTTGTTAATGATCTAGGGCAAATCGGAAGCCATGTACTGTATTTGATTATGTAATTGAAATAGTTGTATGAAGGGGAAGTAGGAAGAGAAGTCAGCAGGAACAGAGAAGAAAAAAGAATACCTTGACATGTTATGCAAGATTGCAAATTTGCAAGTTTAAAGTGGTTTTATTACAGAAGTTTGGCATGAGTTGAACAGAAGCTCACATCTTAAGAAGTTAAGATCCTGTTTTTTCAACTGAATTAAATCCTAGCGACCTAGCCTCAGTAGGAACGGAACTGAGCTGAGCTTGTCTAGAATCAAGTCTAAAAGAAAAGGGTCTACGTCCATTGATAACAAATCAAATCTTTCAACCAAAATTCAAGTCCAAACATTTGATCCTCACCCTAAGAAAGAACAGTAGTATCTATTTGAGCCAGCTACATCAAGAATAAGAGCTGGTAGGGGTGAGCAATTGAGCATGGTGTGGTTTGATTTTTTTTTTTGCAAATCAATTTGTACTGCAAATTCGATAATCTATCTATATATCTATCTAAAACTCTTCCCCTTCCCTCCCATTTTCCACATTTCCCTCCTCTCCCCTTCCTTAATCTACTTCTCTTTATTTAATACCATAATTAATAACATAATAATTAATACCATAACAAATAAATAAATATTTTTTTTTAAACTAAAAAAACTCATACCACTATTTCACTCATAATCTCACATTTCTACTTCACTATTTAATACCATAATTAATACTTCCTCAAAAAAAAAAAAAAAAACCATAATTTAATACTATAAAATTTTATCTTTTATTTCATTACCTTAACTAAAATTTATTTTTCGGACTACTTACTCTTTAAACATAACCACTTTAAAATTGTTTGATTAATCTTTTTTTTCTTTATTGTAAATTAACATGTTCATGTTCTTCATTTTGTTAATTTTATTATAATTTTTATTAAGGTCGTGCATCGCACATAGCTAATTTAGTGTAGTAATAAACTGCAGAGCAAATTACAATTTTGTGCTGTTTAACTACAATGAAATTATTTTTTCTTAGCGAGTCTTCAAATTACTTATTTAATGATGTCTTCATACAAACAAGTTTTGGTTACATTTGTACTAATATAAATATATAATATATTAGTCCTAATGAATATAATATGCCATAATTTTTAGACCTAATATAGTCTTTTACTGGCCAATTAACTGGATTGGTAAAAAAAAGTGGACCTATGTCGACAATTTGGAAAAAAAAAGCTTTGGCGACAACTTGATAATTAAAAATGTCTTCAAGGACTTTTAAGCAACAAAATAAATTAAAAAAGAGAAGGTATTGTGTCAGACCTGTCCGACATAAGGTTACTGTCAGACCAGTTCAACTGGACCTGGACACATATCGTCAAACCTGGACACATGTTGTTAGCCCTGGACACATATTTGTAACCCTGAACAAAAATTTGTAAACCTGAAAATATATTAGTAAACCTGGACATATGTTGTTGAACCTGGACACATAGTATTAAATCTGGACACATAGTACTGAACCTGGACACATATTGTTGAACCTGGACATAAATTTGTAAACCTGGTGAAACTTATTAAACCTGGAAACATATTGTTTACCCTGGACACATATCGTAAAATCTGGACATATATTGTTGAATCTGGACACATGTTGTTAAACCTGGACAAGTATTGTTAGCCCTGAACACATAATTGTAAACCTGAACACAAATTTGTAAACCTGAAAATATATTTGTAAACCTGGACACATGTGTTGAACCTGGACACATAGTACTAAACCTGGACACATATTGTTGAACCTGGACATAAAATTGTAAACCTGGTGAAACTTATTGAACCTGGAAACATATTGTTTACTATGGACACATGGACCTGGACACTTATTGTTAAATCTGGACATATATTGTTAAATCTGGACACATATTATTGAATCTGGACATATTTTGTTAAGTCTGGGCATAAAAAAATACAAGTGTTGGACGGTCTGACGGTCGGACCGTCCGACACAATACTTTCACAATTAAAAAAACCCGGTGAACTTTCACGTGTGATTTACACTGCCCAAATTAAAATCTTAATGTTAATTTTATAATTACGTTTTATATTTTCCCCTCCCTTTTCCACAAAAAAAAATGGACTTGTTTTTCCCTTCTCATATTCTTATCTCTTTCACTCAAAATTTCCCCTTGTTTAGTTTCTTATCTTACTTAGTTTTTTCTAGTAAATACTCCCTCCGTAACATATGAACTGCAACGATTTTACATTTTTTCTCTCTATATTATGTTAAATTGTTACAGTTAGCATATGGAATGTCGGAGAGAAAAATGATCTCGTAAAATCGTCGCCGGAAATGTCGGACAAAAAACAATGCCGGAAAAAGTCGGCCGAAAAAACATTGCCTGAAAATCTGGCAAAAAAACGTCGTCGGAAAACCATCGGTTGGAAATGTCGAACAGAAAAACGATGCAATAATAATAATAATAATAATAATAATAATAATAATAATAATAATAATAATGATAATGATAATAATGATGATGATTATGACGATGTTGATATTTGTTATCAGTATGGGATTTCCGTTCGGAAGGAGGTTGATGTTGGGTTGATTAGAGGGAACGACGGGGTTCTTCGACATGCAAATGTGTTTCTTTGTTATTGGAACATAGGTTTGGCTGTTTGCGTTGACTTGATGGGGTCTTCTGCTTTGACACAATCTGGGTTATCTGACTTTGTGTCTGGTCGGGTTGTATCAGTTGTAGCTCAGCGGAAGCGAGACAAGTATGAGTCTCGTTGTAGGGCAATTGGGTATGGTTTTCTCCCTTTTGCCTTTTATTTGTTACGGGAACTATAGAAGGAGATTGTGGTGTTGCTGAAGCGGGTACATGTGTGTTCACTACGACTCGAGATATAGGAACTTGCACTGCTGCTCAAATCTTCAGCAGATTCGGATTTGCTATAGCTAGAGGAGTGGGGCATAGATTTGTAATTCATTTGACTTTGTAGGTTTTTGTTTGTACGCCGTATTATTTTTATATGTGTTGACTTGACTGAAATATCACCTTTAACACAATTAGAGTTGTCTGATTTCATGGCTAGTCGTGTAGTGGTTGATGCAGCATATCGAAAGCGTGTCAAATATCAGGCGAAATGCAAAGCACCAGGATATGAGTTTTTACCTTTCTCGTTCTCTTTAGTTGGTGAACTAGAGGCGGGTGTTGTTTCGTTGCTTAAGCAGATTCAAAACTTCTTTAAGACTCATGACATTGCAGCGTGTGCCGCCGTTCATATTTTAAATAAGATTAGCTTTGCTATTGCTAAAGGTAGGGGTGATAATGAGCTCGGCCTGTTCGTGAACAATTCTGGCTCGGCTCGGTCAAGGCTCGATTCGTTTTAGCTCGGTTCGAGTTCGGCTCGAGACGTTAACGAGCCAAGCTTGAGTTGTGCCAAGCTCGGCTCGAAAAGCTCGTGAACAGGCTCGATTAACTATTTATATATGTAAATTATATATTATGTTATATAAATAAATTTATTTATTCTAGTTATTATATATATGAATAAACTAATAGTTTTATTGTTAAATATTACCAAAAAAAAAAAACAAACATCTTAAAAAAACTTATAATAGAGAACACATATAAACTAAGAATAATATTAGGTGAAACTGTTCGTGAACAGTTCGATAAGGGCTCGGTCAGCGATTGGTCAAAGCTCGGCTCGATTATGGCTCGACTCGTCAAAGTTCGAGCTCAGCTCGAGTTCGACTAAATTTAAACGAACACGAGCCGAGCTAAGAAGAGTTCGGGCTCGGCTCGCTCGATAATCACCCCTAGCTAAAGGTGTAGAAGCCCAAATAGTATCTTGGTTACGCACTAATTTCTTGTAAATTTTTTACGTTCTTGTAAATTCATAAAAGTAATAATACGTGTAATAATAACTTGAATCGAACCGAACTAAATTGAATTTGACTGAATTTAAGTCCAAAGAAACAAGGCCTTAGGGCTTGTTTAATTCAACTTAAATTCAATTCAGTTCAGCTTAGTTCAGTTCTATTAAGTTCAGTTCTATTCAATTCAATTCAGCTCTCAATTTCCTTCTTTTATAAAATATTACTTTCAGCTGTATTCAGTTCATTTTAGTTCAGTTCAAAATCTTGCCTTTAATTGTAATTTTGTTAGATTCGTCTCGAAAAACACTTTATTAAAATCGATTTTTTTTAATAATTTTTACAATAATTTTTTTTTTAAAAAAGTGATATTCTAAATTTTGCATTGACAAACGTAAAAATTCTTAATAATGTTGCAAGTAGTATTAACTTAACTATTTTAAACAAAAATTCCAAAAGTAAAAGGATGAGCTTACTCATACAATCATTTTAATCATAGATGTGAATATGTGATGCAACTTTTCAGAGTAGTGTAAATCTCTATTATATAAGCGAGCCATGATGTCCCCTCGAAAAGACCATATTACCCCTCAAGACTTTCTAAAATCTCACTCCTAATTATTTAGGAAAGTTATTACAATTTTTGAACATTTTTAAATGAAAATAGTACAAAATATAAAATTCTATAAAATAAAACAAAAATACCAAAAATCATATTTTAAAATTTTCTATAAATAGATATCCATATTGATATAGTTCATCAAATAAAATTTTACATTTTGATTATCGTAGTAATTTGGTAGCCAATAGAATTTGACAGTTTTTTTATTTTTGTTTTTCGAACAAATAACCTTTATTTTTTGTTTGTTTAGACAAATTAATAAATGTATTTAAAATACCACCGCACGCAAAGCGTGCATAGAAGGCTAGTAATAGAGTAAGAGAAGGGATGAACAAATAGAAGAGAGGTATTGCAGGGTTTGCAGATGGTTACCGTATTCATAATTTCGTATTCGTAGGGTCTGATCATGTAAAGAATAATTTTGGGGTTAATTTTCCCTTGCCTTTTGCTGACTTTTTCCTCCTACATATATCGTGCATACATTCCATTTAATTATGGAATCAATTAAGGAGATTACAAAAATATAGCAACAAGATATGCATGGTAAATAATCCTATAATCAAGGCTGCAAATATGAGAAAATATTATGTAAATATATTCCTAACACCCCCCTCAAGTTGGAGCATAAGGATTGTAAATGCCCAACTTGCCCAATAGAAAGTCAAACTGCGTTTTTCCAAGGGTCTTAGTGAAGATATCCGCTAATTGTCGATGAGTAGGAACATACGAAGGAGCGATCAAAACACTAGTGATAGCATCGCGTACAAAATGACAGTCGACTTCTATATGTTTCGTACGTTCATGAAAAATAGGATTCTTTGTAAGATGTAAAGCCGACTGACTATCACAAAATAATTTAATAGCTTTGGGATGATGGACACCCAAGCTCAATAACAAACCTTTCAACCATTTCAATTCACAAGTAACAGCAGCCATTGATCGATATTCTGCTTCAGCTGAGGAACGAGAAACAGTATTTTGCTTCTTGGTTTTCTAAGAAATAGGAGAATTACCAAGAAACACAAGCCAACCCGTAAGAGACTTATGAGTGATGGGACAGGCTGCCCAGTCAGAATCACACCAACCCTATAACGATAGATCATTGTCGTATCGCAAAAGAATACCTTGACCCGGAGTACCTTTGAGGTAATGAACGACATGCAATGCACCCTCCCAATGATCAGTACGGGGTTCCTGCATAAACTGAGACAATATATGAACAGAGTATGCAATGTCAGGGTGAGTAACAGCCAGATATATCAATCTACCCACAAGCCTTCTATAAGCCTCAGGATCAGAGATAGGGGTGCTAGTAGCAAGACCGAGTTTATGGTTCTGTTCAATAGGAAACCCAACATGTTTTGCCCCAAGGAAACCTGCTTCAGAAATTATGTCCAGAGTATATTTTCGCTAGCATAAAAACAAACCTGCGGAGCTCCGAGCAACTTCAATACCAAGAAAATATTTTAGTGGACCAAGATCTTTCATATAAAAGCAATCACTGAGATAAGACTTGAAAATATGTAAAGCACCAGAATCATTGCCGGAGATAATGAGGTCATCAACATAAACCAACACATTCAACTGTATATGTCCTCTAGTATAGGTAGATAAAGAATAATCAGAGTAGGACTGTAGAAAACCATAATCCTTTAAAGCAGACACAAGTTTTGCAAACCAACATCTAGGTGCTTGTTTGAGGCCATACAATGACTTGCGAAGACGACATACCTCATTAGAAGAAGAAGACCCAAAGCCTGGAGGTAACTTCATGTAAACCTCCTCATCAAGATCACCATGTAAAAATGCGTTATGGACATCCATTTGATGCAACTCCCAATTTTTAGAAGCTGCGATAGCAAGAAAAGCACGAACGGTGACCATCTTGGCAACAGGAGCAAAGGTTTTTGTGTAATCAATGCCTTCTTTTTGGTGATTACCGAAAACAACAAGTCTAGATTTCAAGCGTTCAATACTACCATCGGATTTATATTTAATTCTATAAACCCACTGACATCCAAGAGCCTTCTTCCCAGGAGGTAAGTCTTCCATGGTCCAAGTACCATTCTTTTCAAGAGCTCGAATTTCTTGTTGCATAGATTCTCTCCAACCTGTATGAGACATCACCTCCTTAAAGGATCGAGGCTCTACTCCCGAAGTTACAGCTGCAATAAATTTACGATAATGCAATGTAAAATTGTCACAATTTATGTAGTGCGCTATAGGATAGGGTGTACCTGAGGAAGACTGTGGAGACGAGATGTTAGAGGATGGAGATGGACTATCAGCAATAACAGTGTGAGTCACAAAGTCCCGCAATAAAATTTATTTTGAACTATTTATTTTATTTTTATGTGTGAATAATTCCGATTTATGTGTATTTATGTGATGTTATGTATAGTTCAAATTTATTTTGAACTATTTATTTTATTTTTATGTGTGAATAATTCCGATTTAATTCGAATTATTTTATTTGCAGTTATTATTATTTATTTTAATTATTATTTAATTAATTAGAATTTTATTATTTAATTTTCTAATTAATTATTTAATATTTTGGGCTAAATCGATTTTAAGCATGTTTAATCATGCGGTTTTTATAAATTAGCCCAATTGATCACGAAAGCCCAAATTTGGCCCTTTTCTCTTGCTTGGCCGGTTGGCCCTAGTATTTGGTGGCAAATTTTTCCATTTGCCTCATGTTCACACCTTAACTAACTCTATATATAGAGAAGTTAGTAAGGCTTTTGCTCATTTTTGCCATCCTTGCCATTTTATGCACTTGCCATCAAAAGTTTAAACACAAAACTCCCTCCCACTTGCTCTCTTGCCTCACGCCATTTTTGGCACTTTGGTTCCATCAAATTGTTCATCAATTTCTTAAATCAAAACTTAAAGATTCATATCCTATTGATCTTTAAGTATCCTAAACACAATCTAAACCCAATTGTTTTAATCAAGATCGTTGGTTCGGGTTTGGTTTGATCGTGTTCGTGTGGGAGCCGTGTGGTTCGAGTGGGTTCGTGTGGTGGCTCGTGTGCCAAAGCCGTGCAGCAGGTCCGTGAGGGTTCGTGCTGTGGTGGTCGTGTTCGTAGTGAAGGCCGTGCGGTGGTGGTTGTGTTCGTGGTGTCTCACGTGGTGGTGCAACCGTGGTGCAAGCCGTATGTGCCGTGCGTGTTGGCCATGTGGTTCTACTTTCCGGGCAGCTTTTTGTATTGATTTTGTGTGTTATCTTCAATAAGGTAACATACTTTCTCAACTTAATTGGCATACTATGATTATAGTATAGATTAAATGCATGTATGGGTTTATTTGTTGAAGTTTAATCATGTTTTTATGTATGGAGTATAATCTGATTTTGAGATGATTTGATGATGATTTTAATGTTTCAAAATGATGATTTCATGATTAAAGTTTATTATTAAGTTTTATGAAAATCGTGTTCAATTTTGGTGAAAGTTGGATGATTGAAAGTTGATAAAATGGTTGTTTAAAAGTGTTGTTTTATGCGTGTAATATGATGATTATTATGGGTTTAAGTTCTTGATGAGTTCTTTATAAATCTTGATGAGTTCTTTATGAATCTTGATGAGTTCTTTATGAATCTTGATGAGTTCTTTATGAATCTTGATGAGTTCTTTATGAATCTTGATGAGTTCTTTGACGAGTCTTGAAAGTTAAAGAAAATGATTAAGTTGTTAAAGAAGGTCAAAGGAAATGTTAAAGAAAGATAAAGAATGGATTAAGAATGTTGATTATTGTTGGTTAGACTCAAGGTTAAGGCGTAAAGGCAATTCTTGAGAATAACTTCGTAATTTAACTGATTATTTTCGAGAATCAAGGCGCAAAGGCAATTCTTGAAATTAATTATGTTATGATTAAGATGATTAAGATTTAAAGATTTAATTAATAACTTAGCTTGATTTCGTAGCTAGACGCCTAAAACTTAGAGTAAGATTCTATGTTTTTGGGTTAAGACGTTGCCCCTGTTCCATCCGCGGTATTGGGATAGTTGGAGTCTTACTATGTTGTCTTCGGATGTGGATTTGCAGTAAGATTGGTTTCACGGGACTTGGGAGTAAGATTCTCATTTCCTAACATAGTAGAAAGTTCGAATGCGTAAGATGCGTTCGTACGAGCATAGTCCGGTCTAGTTTATGAATGATTGCGCCAAAGATAGTTGGATAAGATGTTTGAGTCGAGTTTGTTATTGGATGATTCCGCATGTATTGTTAGAGTTGGTTATTTGATTTGTGCTATGTTCATGTGTATTCCCATTAGGGTGAGTCAGTTATGTTACTCGCCACTGATGGTGGACTGTTGTTTATTTTCCAGGTATTTCTGATGACGAGGCTCTTGCTTAGTTTTGGGCTGGGCGAGCGTCGATGTTTTAATATGATTGTATTTTCATTATTTGTTGATTTTGGGTAGTATTAGACTATAGTATGGACTTGTATACATTGGTTTGAACTCTGACATGTGTTTGGAGTTTATAGTATATTAGACTTTGTAGTTTGACTTTTTGGTTTAGTATTGTACAAACTTGTGGGTATTTGTACTTTTGGAATCATAATAATAATATTTGAGGTATTAGTTTTTAATTCTTAAATATTTAAGTTGTTAGTTATGACTATTCGACTCGTCGGTTTCTTCCGCGCCGATTTAAGCGAGTCGGGTCGTCACACAAGTGGCCGGGTCAAGAAAGGGAAACACATCTTCAAAAAATTTAACATCGCGGGAAACAAAAAATTCCTGTAAATCAAGATCAAATAAATACCATCCCTTTTTACCAAAAGGATAACCCACAAAAATGCACTTTCTACTTCGGCTAGCAAATTTATCACCCTTGGTTTTTTGGTTTTGGGCAAAGCAAAGACAACCAAAGGTTCGGATGGTAGAATAAGAGGGTTGTGTGCCGAATAAGGTTTCATAGGGGGTTTTGTTTTGTAGTAAAGGTGAGGGTGTATGGTTAATGAGGTGAGCCGCAGCTAAGACACTTTCTCCCCAAAAATAAATGGGTAGGTGTGCCTGAAACCGCAAGGCCCGAGCTACATTTAAGATGTGTTTGTGTTTTCGTTCAACTCAACCATTTTGTTGAGGTGTACCAACACAAGAGGTTTGAAAAATAATACCATTTGCAACAAAATAATCATGCAAGCGATTAAATTCAGTGCCATTGTCACTTTGAACAATTTTAATAGTTTGGAAAAATTGACGATCAACCATTGCTACAAAATTCATAAACATCCGAAACACCTCAGTTTTATCAAGAAGTAAATAAATCCAAACGGCACGAGAATAATCATCCATAATTGTCAAAAAATACTTAGCACCACAAGAAGACGAGTGCCTATAAGCTCCCCATAAATCACAATGAATTTTCTCAAAAATATGAGAAGCTTTATTGTCACTTAAATTAAATTTGTCTCTAGGGTGTTTAGCACGAAAACAAATTTCACATGCTTTATTTAAACTGGCCTTACAATTATTGACCGGGGGAAGTAATTTGACTACTTTTTCTGACGGATGACCCATTCTCTTGTGCCACAGCTCCAATGTAGAAGATTCGTGAGACACGGAAATATGTTGCACAACCGATGATCCTTCAAAATAGAATAGTCCATCCCGTCTAACACTCGTTCCAATCAGCTCCCTCGACGGGCCCTGTATAGTACCCATAGAAGAATTAAATTGGACAGTGCATTACATATCGTTAATTAATTGAGAGACCGAAATTAAATTACAGCTTAAATCGGGAACAAAAAGGACATTTTTTAGTACAATTTTGTTCGACAGTTGGACTGATCCTTCCTTAGTAGCCATAACTGATTTCCCGTTAGGGAGACCCACTGGACAATCTGATATATAATGAATACCGAACAACCATCTATCAAAACAGGTTACATGTCGAGATGCTCCTGTGTCAACAATCCAAGAGGTATTATCGAACTTACCATTCAAGCGATTTTCGGGAAAACGGGCAATGGCTTTCCACTGTGCTGCCGTGAAAACGGGAGAAGAACCATTTGCTGCTGCTGTCCCTGTACCACGAGTGGTGGCAGAAGTGGCGTTGGCCTGAACTTTAGGCTGTGGTCCACGTCCCCTGCCTTGAGAAGTGCCTCGACCATTCCCAGGTCTGGAGCGAGATGCCCACCAGTACGTCCGGGTAGCCTATGAGTTCAAAGCAAGAGGAGACTTCATGGCCGTTCTTTTTGCAGTGAGTACAAGGAAGAAGGGATTTAAGTGCAAAGCCTACTGCATCAGGTGGCTGTTCTTCGTGTGCGGGTTTAGCAAGACGGAGGCGTTCTTCTTAGCTTGAACCATTAATTGATAGGCACGATTAATTGGGAGAGTATATTAATACGGGCCTGACCATAATAATCAGGATAAAGTACATTAGCTGAATAGAGATGAACTGAATTTAACTGAAATGAAATGAACTGAACTTAATAGAGATGTATTAATTAAACTGAACTTAATAGAGATGAACTGAATTGAACTGAACTGAACTTAATCTGAAGTAAACAAGTCCTTAGTCATAAAATAATCGATGAAAAATGACATATTTGTTAATTGTCATCGACATATGATGTTGCTGAACACGGATAAGATGAAGGCACATCAACTTTTATTAGCAAATCATGTTAAAATTTGAATACAAATTATAATACGAAATTGTTGAGAAAAAAATATAATGATATAGTTGAGAAATATTTATCAAAATATTGTTAAATCAAGAATTTTATGCGCAATACATAATAAAACATATGTTTATTGTTTGCGACCCAGCCATGCATCGCCAGGCTAATATACTATTACCTCCGTATCACAATACACGCAACTTTTACTATTTTAGGCTGTAACACAATACTTGCAACAAATATTTTCTTAACTATATTTAGTATAAAAGTTACACATGTGCTTTTTTTTAATTATTTTTTTAACTTTACTTTTGTTGTCGGCTCAATTGATTATTCATTTTCCAATCTATATCTCTCCTTAAATCCATTTTTTACCTAGGAGTCCGTGCCATCTATTTATGTAGCGAGTATTGCGATACGGAGGTAGTAGTTTTTTTTTATATAAAAAAAGAGTAGCATTGGGTAGGGGATTGGGAGGAAAATTTTTAGTATGACTATTGTTTTAGTATTGTACTCCCTCCGTCCCTATAAGTTTGTCACATGTTAACGTTTGGTCCTGTTCATTCGGTAACTTTGACACTCTCTAACTTTATATATAAGAAAAATATATAGTCAAATGGAATATCGTTTAATTCGGTTTGATATGTACTACCTCCGTAACATAATACTAGCAACAATTGGTTTTGCATGCATTTTGAGGAAGCGATTTAAGGATGTAAACGAAGGAAATATTCAAAATGATTTTAATACTAACAAGAATGTGATTATAAGTTGCTAATATTAAAATGACAAATTCTTATATGCGGCTGGCCGCATGGTTTGTAAACCGTGCGGCCAGCTGCATTGTTTCAAATGATGCGGCCGTTTTTAGGGGTTACAAAGTCTTTAGTGGGGTTACAAAATATTTTTTGGGGTTACAAAATGTTTAAGTGGGGTTACAATGTATTTTCTGGGATTATAATGTGTTATTTTTGGAGTTATAGTGGGGTTACAAACTGTTATTTCGAGTTACAAAGAATTTTTGGGGTTACAAAGTGTTTTTGGGGTTATAAATTGTTTATGTGGGGTTAAAAAGTATTTTTTGGGGTTATAAAGTGAGGTTACAAAGGTTTTTTTGGTTTAAGTGGGGTTACAAAGTATTTTTTTGGAGTTACAAAGTGTTTTTTTAACTAGGGTTACAATGTATTTTTTGGGGTTACAAAGTGTTATTTTGGAGTTACAAAGTGTTTTTGAGGTTACAAAGTATTTTTTTTTTTTACCAAAATGCTAAATTGGGGTTACAAAATATATTTTAGTGTTATAAAGTGAGGTTACAAATGGTTTTTTTTTGGTTTAAGTGGGGTTACAAAGTATATTTTAGTGTTATAATGTGAGGTTACAAAGGGTTTTTTTTTGGTTTAAGTGGGGTTACAAAGTGTTTTTTTGGAGTCACAAAGTGTTTTTGGGGTTACGAAGTGATTTTTTGAGTTATGAAGTGTGTTTTTTTAGTTTACAAAGTTTAAGTGGGGTTACAAAGTTTATTTTTGGGGTTACAAAGTGTTTTTTTTGGGGGTTACAAAGTGTTTAAGTGATGTTACAAAGTAGAGTTACAAAGTGTTTTTTAGGTTTAGAAAGATTCTGTTGCGTGTTTACAGAAACACGAGTACTTCCGTCAATATTTTCCTGGACTAAATCTTCCCTCGTTCTAGAATTGGGTTGGAAACTAGTTTTTCCAATGACTACTAGGAACACACAAATCAAAAATTTCACTTCGAATTTTTTAAGTGGGGTTACAAATTATTAAATGAGTTACAAAATATTTAAATGGGTTACAAAGTTGGGGTTACAAAGTATATGTATGGAGTTACAAAGACTTTGTAACCCCATACAAAAATCAACTTTGTAACCCCCTGTCTATCAGCGCACGCCGCACCATTACTTAATGGTGCGGCCAGTTGCACCAAAAACGCGTTGTATTAAAATTATTTTGGCTAATTCCTTCGTTTACTCCCTTAAATCGCTTCCTCAAAATGCGTGCAAAACAAATCGTTGCTAGTATTATGTTACGGAGGGAGTATTTTTAAATATATACAGAGTAGTTTTATTATTTTTTTATCAAACATCTTTAAAGATATGTTAATTTGAAGTTGTGTTTTTGGGAGATGTGAAAAACTAAATGTATCAAACTTAGAGGAAATAGTAGTTTATAGGTTTTTTTTTTGAAGAGAGTATATACTATTATACTACCTCCACATCGTAATACTTGTTACATAAGGTATACGATATAGACTCTTAGGCAAAAAATGAAATGAGATAATTCGACAATTCCTATTTTGTAAGGGTAGGGTTTTAAAGAGAGTGTGAAAAATCAATAATTAATTAGGCCACATACAGTGAAAAGTTAAAAAAAGTTACACATGAGTTTTTTTTATTAAATATAGTAAAGAAATAATTATTGCAAGCATTATGATACGAAGGTACTCTGTAGCATATTATTATTGCAGTATTATTACTTAGTCAGCTTCATATTACTTGCAACATTACATTTTTTCACGCTTGCTAATATATAATTCATATTCATAACATCTTTAGTTTCGCTTTATCAAAAATTATAAAAATTTAGATCACAAAGCAAAAATTAAGACGATTTAAAAGAGATCTCACACAATTATATTTGCTTACACGTATAAAGCACAAAAGCGAATTATACGAGTGATTATAAATAGTGGCCAAATTGCCAACATTGCAATTAATATGGAGCAGATGAGTATTAATTTATTATTTCAGTAGACTATTTTTAAACGTTCCATAACGATCTGTAAGTTGTATTCTTTCTGTAACATATTACCCGCAAGGATTTGGCGTTTTTCTACTTACTTTATGTCAAATCGTTTCAGTTATTTTGTTACGGGTATTTTTTTTTTTGTCCTGTAGTATACTCGTAATTTTTTTTTATTTTTTATTTTTGTTTAATTTTTAAAATTTAAAGTATGATCAAACGAAACGACTAGTCATTCAAGTTCGTGGGAAGTAAACATGGTGGCAGTGGCGTTGTACAACCGCGCGCACAGTTTCTCCTTCTACATTTTCTTTCATTCTTCACTTTCACACAATACCAGATTTTTCCCACCTTCATTTTCACAAAAGCAACAACAACAAAAAAAAACCTCCATTTCCCTTTTTCTCAAGTCAACACTCTGTCATCTTCTACTCTCATCTTTTCTTTCTTTTTTTTTTTTTTTTTTTTGCCATTTTTAGTATTGTAGTCAATACGCAAAACCCTTCTTCACTCTCTTCAGTTGCCCTTTTTCTTTCCTCATTCTTTTCTTTTTTTCATCCCTTCATTTGGGTTTTCTGATTATTCCTTGCTCCAAGGTACTTCCATTCTCTTTGTTGCTTCTTTTTGCGTTTGATGAACTCGTTATTGTAGTGTTTGATGTTTGTTCTGCATCAGTATTTTCTTCTTTAGGTTTTTGAGTTTGTTCATTGCTGTGTTTTCTTATTCTGGTAATTTCTGGGTTTTCTCCTCTGTTTTGGGGTTTTTGCTTACTATTTTTTACTTCAGAAATTCAGATGATAAGTGTTATATTACGCATATACTTTTACACCAGAAATGCCATTGCTTGCCAAGAATTTTGAAGTTTTTTTTTTTTTTTTTGTTTAAATATAATTTTCTGTGTGTGGGTAGGTTTCCCAATGTTGATTTTGACATTAATAATCAGACCTATAAGTTTGTTGTTGTTGTTGATAGATTTAAACTGAAACTCCGTTTTTTGAAGACTCTGATTTGGTTAATTTATCTAATGACTCGAATTTGTTCTTGCCTTCTTTTCTCTAATAATTTTTGTGATTGAGAGTATAAAAAATTGCTCAGTTAAATTCATACTTTAAGTTTGCTTCCATAAATGAGTGATGAAAAAGGTTCTGCTTCTTGAGATTACAATCACATCAGAAAAGGTTTCAAGAAGTTTGAGATTAGAATACATTTGTTTGACATGTATGATCACTATGATGGAACATCTATTGCTCAAAATTCTACGGTTCACATAATTCAAGCGAATTTCGACAATTTTTTTTTTAAATCTTTTTTTGTTTGTATCTATTACTTGGGCATAAGGCAATTAGCAACAACTAAATAGAGAGTTGGAAGAGGCGGTACTCCGTTCTCGTGCATCAAAATAGGGGAGCAGGAAGCTTGTATGGATTTATTTGAGACCATATTATTGTATTTGGAAATGGTTTTATTTGTGTTTGATTGCAGTGTTTAGTTATTTGAGACTGTATATGGATTGCTTTTATATTTTATAAAAGCTACCAATCTATGTTACTCGGGCATTTCATTGTACGTGTTTCAAGCCCTCATGTCTTTTGGTAATGTGACTAGTCCAATCTAATAGTCATGGCAGCAATGGTTTTAGTTAAGTTCAAGATTGTGTAGATTTATGAATGAAATACTATAGTATTTTATCTATCTTAATGATAAGATTTCTAAGTGGAGCTTATGTAATCTTCTGCATATTTAATTTGATCTATTTGTACTATGCTTACATGTTACCTTATTTTGGACTTGGATTCAATGGTGATGTTATATTGTTTTCAGTATGTAATGGAACCTTTTTTTAGATTTCCTGTAGGTTAGTGGGTTCTTTGAAGTGGACAAGCAATGACACAAAGTGTGGAGAAATATCAAGAAGTTTTCCAATGGGGAGTTAGGATTGGTGTTAATTCAAGTGATTCAGAACTTAAGGTTTACAAGTCATTTGTCTATCAAGGTGTTCACTACTCCCTTTTTGATTGTGTATACATGTACCGCGAGGGGGGAAAAGAGACTGATATTGGGAAACTTGTGAAGATATGGGGGTCAAAAAAGGGAGGGCGGAAGGGGAAAGTTATATGGTTATTTCGCCCCATAGAAATCTTTCATTATTTGAATGATTATGTACCGTCTTGGAATGAGCTGTTTCTGGCTTCTGGCAAGGGAAAAGGAGTATCCAACATTGTTCCTTTGGTAATTTATTTAACTTTTAATTAATTTCTCTTTGATTCTTCATTGTCTAATAATTTGGGAAAGTTCATGCACATTTTGTTTTTTTGTTTCTTTTTGTTTCCCTTGTCCAGAAAAGATTTGTAAGTTTGTGGGAAGGTCTCTCTACAGATTTCTTTTTTGAATCATATAGTAGCCGGTAGGGGTTTAATTCTAAAATCATATTGTACATAGGATTGGTGTATTCGGATGAATTTATTAACTGTTGCACATGAATAGCGTTGTGAATTTAGTGACATGGTCAATTGAAGTTTACTACTCCCTCCGTTCTCATTTGTTTGTCCAGTTTGACTTTACACACATGCCAATGCAGTTGTTAGACCTTAAATATCTTTTGTTGTGTATGTGTAAAAATTATAATAATTGGATATTAATAACGTATTGAGACGAATCAAACAAGACCATACATGACTATATTATGTTTTATATGTTGAAAGTAATTTAGAAGATTCTCCGACCTTGTGAATAGTGTCAAGATTCCATATAGGACAAACAAATGGGAACGGAGGGAGTAGAACTTTGGTCAAATCAATGTTAATTTTTAACTATTACCTTAGATAATTTAAACATAATAATGTTGTTACTAGGAATTGAGTGTAAATTATCTTAAAGGTAGAAATGTCTTAAGACTCTTAACAGATTTTATGATTGCTCAGTTAGTTTCTTTGTTAGAAAAGTAGAATATACTTTGTATCTGTAATTGGACTAGGTATTTTGTTGTGAGCCTATTTTAGATATCTATTTTAGAAGTACCCCATCCTCATTTTGTTACGTGAGACCTTTTGTGTGAGAGAAAAATGCTCCAAGTGTAAAAAAAGTTGAAACCAACAAAGTAGTAGATAAACTCCTATATTTTATAATCTAACCTAATTGTATGCACTTTGAATTATGTAATCTGGAAAATCCTATGAGCAACAAAACTTCTCTCTTATGCGCGTCAACTTAATCGACATATTGTTTGTAAACCACGTAAATCCTTGTGTTTCCAATTGTTTATCTTTACTTATATTAGTATTCTTTTTCACATCCCATTATGACATTCTTCTTCGATGTTAGGAAGCTATTGTTGGAAAGTGCAATGTTGTGTGCACTTCAAAAGATAGCCGGAACAGTCTGCCATCTGGATCCGACTTGGGAAGGGCTAACTATTTTTTTTCATATACCTTTGATGTTGGGGATTTACGAATATCAGAGTTGTTTCCTGATACCATTGACATGATAAAAGGTTAGTTTATGCGTTACTATATATTTATATGTAATTACACACACACACATACATACACAAACTATGATCAAAGTTGGTGCATGTGTATCAAAATTTTCAAAATATTGCAATTTTAACAAAATGGAGGAAGTACATAATTTTGTAAGATAGGTTATTTCCCAACGGATATTTTATTCAATGATATATCCAAGCATTGCTTTTCTTCAATTTTCCAGTTTTTCTTGAGCAATCAATAGTTCTCTTTGATGTTATAATGTTTTTGTTCAAGGATATACTATATCATCATAACCAGTTTGTGTTACCGCTTATCAAATGGGTTTTAGAGTACTCACAAGATTTAACCATTGGGGCTACTTTATATGCCTTGATTTATTATTTTTTTTTGGTAATCCATAAGTGTAGGATGCTACTTCCATAATGTGGATGGATAGTGAAGATTAAGTTTTGGTTTCCGGATGTTACTCAAAATTCCTGTTCAGACATGCAACTTTTGCAGTTCCAAGTGTTCATATTATGTACTAGTGCTTTGTAATTTATGCTGCACACTTCTCTAATATGATAGAGTAATATAATGCTCTTAATATTGACTTCTATTCTTCTCTTTCTCTCCCTTCACTTGGGTGATTCATGGACACGCACAATATGTATTATTATTTATAATCTGTTGGCTTTTGAACATGCCTGTGTAGTTTTTGCTTATGACTTGAACTTAATCTTTGTTATTATTTTCCTTCCTTTTAATTGTTTACTCCTTAATGAAACTATTACAAAGTGTAGATTTTACTAACTCAATGTGTACTGGATGCACATGTATGATATTTGCATGTGTATATCTTTATTGATCTATATTTTATACCAATTATTTGCCCTTATTATGTGTATGCCAATTGAGCTTCTTAAAGGATAATGCAACATTACAACTAATTGTATAATTTGTATCAGATGGAGTAAAACATTTTATTTCAATGTATTAGTTAAACCCAACCTCATCAACTCGTTTGAAGCTAATCATTTATACCAATTTATGTTGACCCTGTAGCAACTCTTTATTTTGCTGCAGTGGAGCGCTTGTTTAATGGTAACCAAGACAAATCTAAAGCAACTGTAGAATGCAAGACTGGTCTTGCTGCTGATGCTCGGGTGAAAGGTGACTAATGAAAGGACATGTAGTTGGATATACAGTCATTTTCTTATGTATAATGTTAGACTGCTGTTTGTGATATTTTGTATTTTTTTGTTGGCCACTTTTTTTTTTTTTTTTTCATTTTTTGTGTTATGAATCAGATGAACCTACACACATTTTAGAAAATTCCGTGTCAGAAACACAACTAACACCTGGGTATTTTGAGCATCACACATCAAAGGATCAACCATCAAAGAAGAGGAAAATATTGGTAGCATCAGGTGATTACTTATGGTCTAATTAATTCTGTTAATACTTTTGGGCAACATATTGTATTAATTGGTCATGCTTTTTTTTTTTTTTAAATAAATAATTTCAGAGGCAGACTGTTCTTCCCAGGATACCCGAAAATGGTTCTGCAAGTTGGTAAGTTTTTTTTTTTTTCCCCTTCTTGGTTAGAATTGGTCAACGTTTATCAATTACGAAAATATATACAAGTAAAGAGTATGCCCCTAAACAAGAGAAGACACAAAGGTACGCAAGTGCCAAGGCAACAAGCCAAATATTAGAGAAAAGAGCTGCATGTTGCATCTGTAATATAGGACTCACTACTTTCTAAATAGGTTTTAGATATAAAACTCATCACGTGCAGTGGAGTGAATTACAGAATCAACATATTCCTATGAAATTTAGTATTCCGTATAATGACAAGATATGATGAAATTTATCCTTGAAAGTGTGCATAGCTGTGATAACTTGCCCGTCGCCCAAAAAGTCAGGAACACAATATCAGAAATTAATCAGAAAAAATGAACAAAAGGAAATGATAGCAGGAACACAATATCAGAAATTAATCAGCACAAATTAACAAAAGGAAATGATAGCAGAAGTGAAAGTTTGCATTTCAGTAATGAGGGCAGCTTTCAAGTTGCTACCAAACTCCCAAAATGATTCTTTACAAGCAAAACAAAAATAAAGACTTCTTTTTCGAATGGCCCTAACTTACAAAATGCATTCTCCAATTTATACCCCTAGTCAGTAGTCCTCCTTATTCGTTGGCTTACCCTAGTACATCTCATCACCTACCATTACAAAACTCCTATTTTACTACTTTTACTCGTTTACCATCTTGCCCTTCTTCTTACAGTGTTGGTATGTGATCACTATAGGAGCCTTCTTGTCTTGTTGATCGGGGAGCCTTCGGACTCCTCAATATTAGGTGTATCGGTTTTGTAAGGTGATTCATTGGGGGATAGGTTGGGTCACAATGTTTGAAGAATTGTGTGAGGGAGTCACCTGGGTAATAGGGTGAGGGGTTGGGTTTGATTGATTTAAGTGGGATGGGTCATTTCTTGAGGGTAGTATTTTGGGTAATAACTTAGGGTGAGGGGTTGGGTTTGATTGATTTAAGTGGGATGGGTCATTTCTTGAGGGTAGTATTTTGGGTAATAACTTTGGCTAAGTTGGTAGTTAGTTTATGGAGGTTTTTTTTGTAGAGGTGGGTAAAGAAAGAGTTTGTTTGGCTATTGGGCTTGATCGGTTTAAAATAGGGGTAGAAAAGTAGCTATGGTTTCTAGGATCTCCACGAAGTGTTTGGGCCTCTCTTGCGGCCTTGCCTTCTTCAGTCTTAAAGGCCATTTCTATAATCTGCTCCAATCTTTTTGGGCCTAACATTCTAACCTCAGCAGTGATCTCCCTTTTCAGCCCATTCATAAATTGCCCTTGGGAAACTGGCTTTGAGATATCTTTAAGAGGGGCAATTAATTCAATGAAGGCCCTTTTGTACTTTGCTATGGTTCCCAATTGCTGCAATGCCATTCACTGCTTATGGAGTTGTTGCAAATGCCATCCACTGCTTGTGGAGGTGCCTGTTGCCGCCGATCAAAATTGCCGGAGCATCAAGGCCTTCATGTCATCCCACCTCAGGAATGGGCCATTGGCGTGTTCCCACTAGTAATAGGACCAACCTACCGGGTTTTTTCCCCGTCAAAGTCTAGTTTATTTTGCTTCCACCCCGACTGTACACCTTCGCCTGCTTTAACCCCACCATTACCAACACCGTTCCCTCCAAATCCTCCATTGGGTTCCACAACCTTTCGAATACAGGTGGTGATTTGTAGGTTCTCGCCGCTGCCATAAGCACCCTCACATCTTCCTTGATAACTGATAAGCGTGGCCATTTTAGTAAACTCTCCCTATTCTAATTTGCGTGAGTTTTGTTGGTGCTCCTTCTACTCCAAGCCTCCCTTGGAGTTGGGTTGAATCTGATGAAAAGTAAGGTTTTCTTTAGAGCCAAATATGACATATGTCTTAGCACATGAGTTACACATCAGATCTATCACTTTTACTCGCTCTAGGAGTATGAGTCATCTCCATTAAGAAGCTGCTCATTGATTTAGATAATTGTAGCATCTAAAGGATTTTTGGTTCATGTAGCCGACCCCACTTATAGGAATAAGGCTTTGATTTATTGATAGCATCTAAAGGATTTTTGTCTAGAAGATGCTCACTGAATCTATTTAGGGGTGTGTTTTGTTCACCTTAATAAAACGTTTTAGTTCAAATAAGTTCTGATAAGTTTTATAAAGTTTAATCATGTCTAATCAAGTGGGATATTGTTTCTATAATTAGGTCTAATTAGGTCAAATAAATTTCAATCAACCTTAATATGTTCAGATAAGTTAACAGAAATCAAGATAAGTTTAGGCTAAAAAGTTAAAGCAAACGCACCTAGCCTATCCACATTAGGAAGGCGATTACACAAAATCCAGCCATAGTATAAAGACTTTTGTAAATGATAACATTTATCCAGTATATGACTTGTTAACATTTGAGGTATGTGTCTTAACTTACTGGTTAAGTCTTGGAAACGCCAAACCTCAGGTCATGGGTTTGAACCTAACCGCACGCATTTGCGAAGATTCCTTATCTTCCTCCTTTGAAATGCATGTATCGACCAAATTAGGTCGATGACCTGCAGTAGGGCGGAGGGCCGATTCAAGGCTAGTATTACCCACATTATCCATTTTTTTTGAGTAAATAAAGATGTAAAGATTTTTTTAACATTTGCTTTTTCATGATTTATTCCTAGCCATTGGAGGAAAGAATGAAGGAAGCTCAAGAAAATGGAGCCCTCATTCACTTGGTGAACCTGGACCCATCTTATAATTCATCAGATGTAGAGGTAATACATTTTGTTTTTTTTTTCCCCCGATAGTGTATATAACATATGCACAGAGTAATATGCACATAATGGGCCCTTCCCTTTCTAGGATAGATTGATAACTGGGCTAAGATCGTCCGCTCTGATACCATGACGAAGGACCATCTCAACCAAAAGCTTAAGCATATAGTGAAGGCCCATACACCATCATTTAACATGCATTTTTTTTGTTTGAAATATTGATTTTATTGCTCTCTAGATGCATTAAGTAATTTCTTATGCTGGGGCTCCTTGTTCTTTCCCTAAATATATTAGTTTTAAAAGGATATATAGTAAGGTGGTAATGAAAAATACATAGTTAGGTGTCATGGAATATTTCTTTTGCAATGAATATTCCAGCCATTGCCATCTTAATTTAATTTGCATTGATCATTTCCCAGAATCTTATTTCAAGTGCTTTTCAGCGAAAGGCTGATGTAAAGATTGTAGTCCATGTCCCTTTTTTCAGTTCATCATACGGTAAATCTGTTTTTTTTTTTCCCTAAGTTTTTTGCTATTAATGCTTGATAAGTGTAATTTGTATATGAAGCTTCAATTTATGTTTCCAGGACAAGCATTGGTAGCATTCAGATTAAAAGATGATGTAGATTTTGTATTGAATGAATTAAATGAAAAATGCCTTGTCGTTGGAGAAGGAAGGTATCTTTACAATTTCTTATAGCAATGTGTCTTTAACCTTAATTTTTATAGTTTTATGACTTTGGTTGTGTTCAGTTCGTTTGAACTTTTCTGATCTGAGTTTTTTAATAAGCACTAGAGTGCTTAAATAAGTTGAACTGAACAGAACCTTTATTTAACCTTCAAATTCACAATCCTATGACTCTAACCTCCAAATTCTCTCAGTCTTTGCATTTAACCTCAATTCTTATAATCCTATGTGTAGGAACAAATTAGATGCGATAGCGGAATTTTCGGAACACTTCCTAAACATCTAAAATAGGATCTCATGCATATAATTAATACGAATTACATTATAGAAGTTAGATATACCTTTGGTGCGTGTACTCCCCTTTTGCCTTTGATAATCCTCCTTTGGAGATCAATAACCTCAATTGCGACTCCTCTACTTGGTCCACAAACTCGAGAAAGATCCCCACGTATGCTAGTACGGAAGGAGGAAGATTAAACTTTCACTCTCTTACTTTGTATGGGGTGTGGCTATGAGAAATATTAGGATTGTTTATTTCACTCAATAATTATTATGTTTCTCATACATAATACTAAGCCTGATATATAGTAGTAATTAGGTTATAGGATTGCAAAACCCTATTCCATAATTTCTCTCTTTAACCGCCCACTTAAACCCTTATTGGGCTTGGTGTGCTTTTATCCATCTCGTGTTTTCTATGTGTAACCTTATAGGATCCGATTATAATTAGTAGCAAGCCCATTATGTAATAGGCTTACAGACCGTAGTTGGTTTCTAGCAAAACATTACGACCCCTAAAATAACCGAATTAATAATCTCCTTAATTAATCCTATTTTATATTTAGTAATCGTGTTTATATGTCTGGGATTTAGCATGTTCAACAATCAACAATATTTTTTTTTTCCTTATCAAGCAAAACTATGATGCTAGCCTTTCTTGAATTCAGGCCACTCATTGCTCACAAAGGGTTTCTTAAAGAACTTAGTACTTGCAATTTTCCTGGGCATCTAGTATTCGATAAGATGTCAAAGATGAAATCTGATAAGGTAACCTTTTCTCCTTTTTTACTACAGCCGACTGCACAACCTAAACTGTGATTAACCTGTGTTTGTTTTATACTCATGAAGAAAAAGGCTGTCAATACTTCCCACTGTGCCCAGGCAAACACCATAGAATGTGAAATGGCATTGCAGTGGCGCAAACTTCAAAAAAGATGTGATCTTTGGTGGGAAGCATTACGTGAGGTATCATTTGTTCACTTCTTTATATTGTTTTTTTTTTTCGGCAGTGAGAAAATGGCTGGGTGGTTCCTTGGTAAAATGTAAACCTGAATGTGTTTTTAAATGTGTTTTTGAAGTGACAATTTATTGAATTTGTCATTGATACAGGATCAAGCGAAAGAGATTGATCGGTTCAAAATCTCCCAAGGATCAAGCCATAGATGATTGCAATTTTGTAAGCTACTATGCTTCATTTTGTCCTCCATCATCATCTTCCTTTTTTGTTTTTTCTGCATTTTCAAGTAAATATTCAAAGTACTTCACTAAATAAATTAAAGTAGATATCTGATATGTTTATCCTATTATCTCCAATGTAATTGGGTATGTCGATCAAA